>JAHBCN010000076.1:0-197500 GCA_019359885.1 Listronotus oregonensis
CATATACACTCCTGGACAAAATTAACGCAACATAATAAATCATACAAATCGCTATAATTAATGATTTTTAATATTTTTTAATGGACATAAAAATACTTTTCTACACTTTTAAAACGAATCAGCTAGAATATGTCTGCATAATATTAGGATTATTTTTTAAGACCTACTTACGAAGTGGATAAAATTATTATCATTAACTGGACAGTATCGCGTGTTGCCTCCTCCTCCACTTCGAATTGCAGCATTTTTGCGCCTAGGCATGTTATTAGTTAAATTTTAAATAAAACCATATGGAATTTGTTTTCACTCTTTGAAAATTGAATATTTAAGTTTCCTCACATTTCTTGAGGTAATTTTCACATTTCGATCGGATTCAGATCCGGGCTTTTTGGTGGCTAGTGCATAATTGGTTACCAACTTGATTAGGATAGTTGATTATCTCCCTAGCCACTTGAAGCCAAGCGTTAAATATATAGAATTTGTACGGACAGGAACTAACTCTGTACGAGCGTCAAAGCAGTGGCACCCCAAAACATAAGAGAGCCACCGCCAAATGAAATCCTTGCAGAAATATTGCAAGTAGCAGACCTTTCTCCTTGTCTTTTCATTACTCCATTACTACAATTATTTAAAAAATAAATGCCAAAAGTTTTCTTTAGTAGAAAAACAGGGAGAATAAAAATCTTATGAAATTAAAAAGTATGATTTTGTCGTCTAGTTTTGCCTTCACCATTTTATTTCAACAACACTGATCTTTTAAAACCAAATAAAAAATTATCTATAGTTTAATAAATCCCATAAACGAAAAATGCCAATTATTTTAAAATTTTTGCCATTTTCTTTTTGAGATTTCTTAATTTATTAAACATTTTTTGTTTAATTTTAAAAGATGCATATAGATAGGTAGGATAATTTGCTTGATAAATAAAATTATTCTAAAATATTAAAAATATATATTCTAAATTTTTAATAAAATTTTAACGTCCACATTGTAATTTTATATACAGATGTCGTGTAACATATATTTTTTTGTTTTTAACTATATTTAAAACGAAAGCCTAATAAGTTTTAAATAAAACTACTTTAAACTCTCAAAATTTTTTATATCTGATAGTTTTAGAGATCCCAATACATAAAACACCAATTTGTGACACACAGGCTGAAACAAATTTGTAGCTTACCTCTAGGATCTTGTACGATAAGAGATAAAAAAAAAAATAAAGTGTGGCTAAGTTTCGTATTTGATTCCCTAATTATTTTTTATTTAGATATTCTCAGTACCTTTGGAGATATCGGTAAAAAACGAAAGTGTCCATTTCTTGTTTTTAATTTTTTTGACCTTAATGGGTAGATTAAAACCAAAAGACTTTTCCAAAGCACCTTTTTAGGCAGCCGAAGATGGTAATATTAATTTTCGAATCTCTCGTTTCGTACAGAAATTCACCATCAGCTTTGTTTTTTTAAATACACTGTAGCAGAGCATGGTGTTTTTTAAATCCAATATATTTCGTAAGGATCCCTCTAAGTACTCCCATTATGGGTTAGTTTGTTTCAATACTATCCGAAATTATTTGTTAAAGTTTTTTAATAACTCTTTAATAAGAAAACCAAAAAAAAAAAAGTTATGTTATAAAGAAAGTGATATCACTCATATTATTTTAGTTTCTTTTTATCTTTCTTTCCACTAAATAATTGTCATCAAATATTAAGGTAGGTATTTAAAAAATGCTCTTAGATGAGATGTCGAATCATAGAAAACACTAGAACCATTCTTTGATGTTCTAAAAAGTGCTTGGAGATAATGTTTTTAGTGTTTTTTTACCATCAAAGATAGGGCCAAAAAGTAAAAACCAAGAACACACATGCTAGGCTTATGACCACTTTTGGATTTTTAGTAAAAAAAATAAACTACTCCATTAAAAAGCAGAATTATTTGTGCAGTTATTTAAAGAAAAGTTCGGCCTTTCACGTTTGTTCCAACTCCAACGTTTGCTTAAAAGATCTAAAAATTAATATTAATTTATTTATTTTTAAAGTTCGGTAAGTGTCAGAATTTTGAAGCTCTTGAATAAAACTGCTATACGCCAATTATTGTTTATATTTTATTGGGTATAACAGAACAGTCAAGTTTTGTCTAACGTTTAAAGTTGTAGTTGTTCTAAGTGATTTTACAGGGAGTTACAAAATGTTGTTAAGAAAATTAAAGAGCATGTTTTACATCAAAAAAGGCTGAAAAAAGTTCTATAAACATGGACTGTAAATGGCACGTTTTCGTGACACGGGGTGTTTAAAATTTTTCGTATTTAATATTTTATTTTACTTGTCGACATATTAAGACAGATATTTACACTAACTAGCACAGTAAAGCCATTTCCAGCATTTGATTTAAACCTATTTATTACACTGTTCCTTGAAAAATTACTGCAAATAAAATTGTAAAATTAAAATAAATCGTAGTGACCAATAAAATACATTTTATTTTAAAAACGGTGATTCAGAAGAGAAAAGTCCTAGGAAACTTTGTAAGCAAAATTTATTTGGTTTTACGAATGCTTTACTCATTTTGGCAAAACATCCAATTTTTTTTGCTAAACATAAAGACGCTTTAATGATATATTTGTGTGTACCAAAACTCATCTTAATAACTCAACGGGGTTTCGATAAATGTAATATAATAAATAAAAACGGAATAATTGAAGCACTTCATATCATAATAATACACATAATTTAGGTTAAATTCCTAATTTATCATTAACTTTTTAATTAAATTGGCCTAATTTGTCTGTCTAGTACCACCATTTTTTACCTGAGTATGTATGTGAATTGGTTAGATTAGTTATGTAAACCTTTAGATAAGGGATCGGTATTTATAATTAAAATAAAGGGTGTACAGGGTTCCATTTTGGTACCATTTTATTTTTAAGTTGGTGTTTACATTTTTTTAAAGCTAAAATGCGTTAAAAAATTTTATACCTTTTGTTTTTATTTTAAAAAATTGTGATCTATTGTATTTTTTATTAGTTTTTTTTTGGGAAATTTTATTTAAAATTTTTTAAAGTTAAAAATAAATGAACTTTTTTAAAACCCGCAAAATACAACAAATAAAGGGGAAAAAATAAATGTATTAAGAAAAAAAATAAATAAATTTTTTACCAGGTTTTTTTTTGTTTTGGTTTTTCCAAAATTTATTTTCTTCTTTAATTTTTAAAAATTTTTAATTTTTTTTAAAAAGGACAAAAATTTAAAAAATTTGATAGGCTTATGTTTTAAAGGAATAAAATTTAAAATTGGAAATTAATTTCCAAACAAAACTTTATTAGGAAAATTTATTATCATTTTTAAATTTTTTGGCTTGTTGTATCCCAAAAAAAGGAAAATTTTAGTATTTTGGGGTTTTTTAAAAAAATTTAGTTGAGCCGGGTCCTTTGTTCCCCAGCGTCCTAAAACATACAACAAAGATACCAGGGCAAAAAAAGAGATAAATGTTTTGAGATATATAGAAGCAACACCTTCGTCCTCATGTAGAAAAATTGAGAAGGAAATTGGTGTGCCAAAAATTGACGCTCAGAAGATCTTGAAGAAATACAAGTATCAACCATACAAATTTAATATAGTGCAACATTTGCATCCTGGCGATGTCATGTCAGTGGTATTTGCAGTAAATTGATGGTAACGATTTATTTGGCAGACTTGTTATTTGGTCAGACGAATGCTTTTTTCAAGTGCGGGCGTTTTTAATCGTCACAATACCAGGAACTGGTATACAGAAAATCAGCATTTAATGTTTGAAAGGGCACAACAAGGACGTTTGTAGTTGGAGTGTCATGTTTTATTTTGGGCAGACAAATAGTTTATAGGATTTTTGAAGGAGGTCTTACAGCACGTAGGTATATACCTAGAAATCCTTGAGAAAGTTATTTAAGAACTATTGGAAAATATTCCATTAGCCTAATATAATGCTGTTTACCTACAACAAGATGGTGCCCCAAGTCATAACTCTAGGCTCTTAAGCGCATTTCTTGATAATACCTTTCCTCAAAGATGGATAGGTACCAGCGGACCTGTTAGATGGCCTCCACGACCTCCAGATCTCTCAATTTTAGATTTTTTTTTGAGGGACTATATACAGAATGAAGTATATAAAACACGATATGACAGCATAGCAGAACTTCAAGAGGCAATTCATTTACGGCCGAGTGATGATCGCGTTGTTAAATATAGCAATGGACTTAGCAATTGTTAAAAGTTAACAACGGTTTAGAATGTCGTCGTTGTCAGTGTTATTCAATGATTTTAGTAGGCAACCTGTCAAAATCTGACATTTTGATAAACATTCCGTTGTTAACTTTTAACAATTGCTAAGTCCATTGCTAAATTTAACAACGCAATCATCACTAGGCCGTTAGCCATTCAAAACCTGCGAAGGAGACCAATTGTACTTTTTGATGCTTTTAAAAAAATGAAAAGATATGTCAATTTTTCATTAGAGAAAACGGTCGTCAATTTTAATATCACCTTTAATTTTTTTAAATGTTTTTTTTATTTGTTATATTGTTACTTTACGCTACAAAACAGTTGTTACAAATTTACTGATATAAAAAAGCCGTATAGGTATTTTTGAAAATGTTATGCTTTTATAAGAAGATACCTACTTGAAAGGTAGTCAATTCTTCGTTAGTAATATGTAACTTTCAATTGTTTGTTATTGTTATTCGTGGCCTTCTATTAAATTATGCATTTAGTTGTGGAAGATTGTCATTTATTTGCGTGTTTTTAAGAAAAAGTGCATACTATTATATATTTTTGAAACGTTAAAAGAAAAAAAATATATAGTCTATAAATATACAGGGTGTCCCATTAAAAAAAAATAAGTTTGGTTTATAACTAAAAAATAGTAAATATGCAACAAAAATTATCTACACCACTGCATTCTACGAAAAAAATCTATCAGAGTGTTATTTTACCTTTTTGATAAGTTGAAGGATAACGGAGATACGAGGGGGGTCCCAAAATGCAATATTTTCAAAAATGCCCCTTATTTTAAAAACTAAAAGGTCTATGAAAATTTCGTTAACGGCATTTTTAGCTTCACGAAAGAGTAGCACACTGTCTTGAAAACCGCATCCCGCTAACGTTAAAAATAACGGAGATACCCCGCAAAAGTACCCAAAATGGGACACCCTGTACTTTATAACATTCTGGGATGCTTCACTTCCGCTATGTTGTTTGTATTTAAACTACTTGGCTCAGCATAGATGACTAGCAAATCTAAGCTGTTCTTTCCTCTTTATAAGATTCATTGAGACTAATGATAAAACAATAGAAAATAAAATAAATAATAAAGTAAGATTTATCTTACCTTTTGATTTCAGTCTTCTTAGAATTTCGTCCCGTATATCTGAATTATCTGCAGTAACAGCTATGAAGGTCCCCCTTCCTCTCGTTGAATGAATAATAGGATAAAATTCTCTTTCCAATTCTTCAAGTTTACACAATAAATATTTGCCTGTCTGTCGAACAAGTTTTAGTAAGTTTTCTCTCATAATTATTTTAAGAATTGTTTCAAGAAGGACGACTTTTCCTGGGTCTCCCATCCATGTGTTAAAGCTTCTGTATGGTTGACAAGGTCTAAAATATTTAGACTTTTATTAGAGACTATAGGAAAACCAGCTTAAACCTATTAAATTAAAATGTTCCCAAAAGTAAAAGCAATTTTAGTATAAAAATACTTGTACCAATTTTAGTACAGAATTTATTTATTCCTATTGGAAAAAAAATCGTAAAGAAATATAAATGGACTTTATAGAAAAAGCAACTTAAAATTATGAAATAATACTTTTTATACATTTATAACCTAAATTAAAAATTATCCAAAACAAAAACAAAAAATTTATAAAAAATATTAACAAAAAAAGGGAAAATTTAATTATTAGGGGTCTCCCCTTTTTGATAAGGATCGATGCCATATAAGATAGTGCTCGATCATAGAATTAATTTTAACGTTATCAAAAAAATTTTTCCAATAGAAACCTTTATTTTGGCATGCCTTCAAACCTGTGCTAGAACATGATCCGAATTACGGAATCACAGTTTATCCGGATTATAAAGTACCTAATGTACATAACTATATGTCGAGTTTGTGTGGATGACTGGAGAATCCGAATTATTGAAGTTCGGATTAGCGAAGCTCTACGATACCGGGTGGTGCGTCGCCGAGCGCAACATAGGAAATCCCATGTAAATTTTAAGGGTTAATTATTGGCTCCCCTGTACATTTTACAGAAAAAATGTAAGATAACTTTTTGAAGAGACCAATCTGACAAGCCCTCGTGCCAAGTTTTAAAAGTTTTAATAAGCGAATCTTGAATATTCAATTAAATGTAATTGCAAAATTACCAAATTTTCGGTTCAGGTAAAACCAAACAGGCACCAGTAAAATGAATATTGTCCCTGACATAAGGAAAAGTGTTAATAAATCAGTGACAGTCGGTATTTGAAAAAAAGTATCCATAATTAAGTGGCATTATGCGGGAAACAGTTTTAGAGCAGTATCTGAAATGTTTTCAGTTTATTTCCCCACCAAGCCCATTCCGTCCGTTTTAACTATTAAACGTATTGTCAGTAAGTTTGAGTCCAAAGGTACCGTAATAAATAAATGTAAAAGTTCAACTCAGGATATCGAAAGTAGAGCCGAAGAAAAAAAAACAGAGATCCTTAATATTCTACTGAGTGTGGAGGAACATCATACAATGGTATTGCGCACTTTGAAAAAACACAAATATTATTCGTATAAATTCGGAAAACATCAAGAGCTGCAGGAAGGAGATAAAGAGCGAAGAATGGCATTTTGTTTTAAAATGATGAAAAGAGCAAATAACGATAGAAATTTTTTAAGAAATATTTGTTTTACCGATGAATGTACATTCACCCTCAACAATGAACCAAATGTTCAGAATTGCCGGTATTGAAGCCAAGAAAATGAACATCGCTTTTTTATACTCGGACACAATATCCCCAAGAAACAAATGTATTCGTTGGAATTATCGGACACTATTTCCTTGCCCTTTTTTATGGACTATAACTTGACAGCAGAAACCTAGTTGGACTAATTTCAAAATTAAATTGGACCCGTTTTGGAAGAAGTGGGTCGGAAAGATCAAATAATCTGGTACCAAATGGAAGGTTGCCCCGCCCATAATGCCCGTATGGTTAGAGAGTATAAAATGCTTTTAACGACAATATTATTGGTCCACGGTACCGGATACTTTGGCCAGCCAGGTCACCTGATCTTTTACCGAATGACTACTTTCTGTGGGGTCACTTAAAAAGTGTCATTTATAAAAGTGTAAAATTGAGAATCCAAACCAGCTACAAAACGCTATTTTGTTAGAATGTAATAAAATTTCGCAATATCAACTTAGCAACGTTAGAAATGAATTTTATACTCGGTTGGGATATTGTTTAGCTGTTAATGGGGGGGTTGTTTGAACATTTGATTAATTAATGTTTTTATGTAATTCTCTATTATTTTTAAAAAGTTATTGTATTTTATTTCATTTTATTTTTCCACACCTAGTAAAATATTAAGAGATCAGTTCTCTCTTTTTTCGGATCTATTTTCGATCTTCTGAGTTAAACATTTACAATTATTTATTGCGATGGCTTTGGACTCGAATTTACTGACAAAACGTTTAATGGTTAAAATGGACCAAATAGGCTTGATGGGAAAATAAATTGAAAATATTTCAGATACTGCTATTGGTTTAATTAAATTCTATAAATATAATATAAAATATAATAAAAGGTTTGATAAAAAAATAATGTTAACGTGTCTTTTACTTTGAATGTAATGGTTGTGAGATTGATGAAACGAAAAAACATTCCTTGTATTCGGCTGTATGTCAGATTTGACAAAGCTTTATAACAAATTGTTTGCTGGTGGCTGGTGTCTGGTTTCACCTGAACCGAAAATTTGGTAATTTTGCCATTACCTTTGATTGAATAATTCAAGATTCGCTTATTAAAATTTTTTGAAACTTGGCACGAGGGTTTGTCAGATTGATTTCTTTAAAAGGTTATCTTACATTTTTTCTGTAAAATATACAGGGGAGTCAATAATTAACCCTTAAAATTTACATGGGATTTCCTATGTTCCGCTTGGCCACGCACTACCCGGTGTTGGTTTGGAGGCCCAATAGGTTATTATAATGCAGTTCCAGTAATATTACTTACATACGAGACGAATTGATAACCTCCTTTTTTTAAAGTCAGTAAAAAATTTAAATAAATGAACATACACACAATGTTAAACTGATAAAAATTAAGCAAAACATAAGAAAAGTGTCATTTAAGAGATAGTAGTTTCATCGCCTTTTAGTCGCGTTAATAAAGAATACTACGAGTAAATGAAAATTTTTACTATTTTTATTATTATTATTAAAATTAGATATATTTGAGACTACTAAATGATATAAAACCACTACATACGCTCGTAAAAAAATATTCTCACTTACTTCATGTTAGCCGAAAAAAAATATCCACCTAATTGCATCTTTTTACTGAAAGTTACAATATCTGGTGGAGATATTAGGTCAAAATATTCATGACACCAAAACTTTCCTGTTGGACCTCCACCTGTTTGAACTTCGTCAATAATTAGTGCTGCGTTATTCTTTTGGCAAATTGTTTGTAATCTTCTGAAGAATTCTGGTGATGCATGATTATCTCCTCCCTCGGACTGAATGGGTTCAACTATAACCTGAAATATTATATTAAAAAGCACAAATTGTTGTTTATACATAAATATCCCTTAAAAAAAGTATCTGTCGATAATATAGCCATTTAATTTACTTTTAAACGTTCAGTTAAACGGTACTTTACTGGATTTCTACCTAAATTAAATGCTATGGGCTGACATTAAAATGTATTTAAAAGGCAAGAAATAGAAGAAAGGAGAATGGAATCGCGTCACTTGGGTGTACAGCGGTAGACCGACGAGGATGCAGTAGGGCAGTCTACGTGGTTAAAGAAACCTGCTGTCGGAAATAGTTATTTTCCTAATAAGTGCGCAAAGTGATACTTTTTTGCGCAAGTATTAGGAACAATACTTTTTCTACTTGCGAATACTTTTTCTACGAGCGTTTTATTTAAGAATATGATTATTAGAAATATACGAATATTTCAGTAAAAATTAAAAATCCAAAGTAAATAATTTAATTTTTATTTTAACTGATTATACAAAAAAACTATTATTAATTATTATTAACAATATTAATGTTAAAAGTACAATTAGTTGCATGTTGAAGGTTTATGTCTGATTTCAAATGATTTCTTAGGAACGACGATGATGGTTCGCTGCTCGATGTTAAGACGAAATCTTGTGTTTTAACTGATTGAAGAGCGTCTGTGGAACAGGACATTTCATCTGGCTTCTTGTGAGTTTTTGGCTTGTTGCACTTTAATTTTCTTTTACTTAACCCCTTTTTGTAGCCTGTTGATTCTTCAGTGTATCCCTCGGCTACCGTTGTTGATTTCCAACCGCCTAACCGCTTTATATCTATGACCTCAAGAAGACCAAATACTTTCCGTCGTTGATCTCTTCAGACAGGACGAAAGTACGTGAGGTATAGTTTTTTGCGTCTGGAATCTTCACAACAATTAGGTTGCATTTGTCCTCGATGTCGGATGTTTTCATTTTTGCGAGTTCTTCTCGTCTGCAGGCGTCAGCAAGCCCGAAAATGGTCGCAATTTTTATCAAAAAATATATTTCATCAGGTGCTTCATTAATAAATGTAGATATTTCTTCTTTTAAAAAAATTCTTGACTTTTTTGGCCGAAAGCCTACATTTTGTTTCTTAATAAATGCTGCTAACTTATAAAACTTGCTGATATCTAAATTTTTCTTGATCTTTAAAACACTTTTCAGCATGGAGTATTTCGACCATAAAGTATTTGGACTAAATTCCTTGCTTAATTTGAGAAAATAGGCTAAAAGTACCTCCTCTTTTAAAGTTCTAACGCCTTTTTCTTCACACCATGTTTCAAATGAATTATACTGTTTTTCGTACTTTTCTTTTGATTTTGCCGGCAGGAGCTCTAAGTTGGCCAAACTTGCGGCTTTTAAAACATCGTCTGGCATTTCTTCCTCCATTCTTAGAAACTTATTTTAAACTTTTTACCGAATTTTCTGATGCTTCCGTGACATCAGAAAATGTTTGTACTTGGTTGCTGCAGCAACAATAAAAATTCTTTGATTTTTTATTGTTTAGCATGGTGTCTATGAAATACATGATGCATGGAAAAATATTAAAATGATAATAAAGAAAATTGATATGTGATATTTACTAAGCGCCAAATATATCTAAAATTCAATAAAGCACAATAAAAGAATATGTAGAACCCTTTTTTTAAATATTATTTCATCCAGAAGTTATTAATACATTGAAAAATCGACCATAAATACGGCAAATATGCAGAACGAAAATGCGTGCGCAAAGAGTTTCCGTGCGCAAAGTATTTTGCGCACGCAAGTAGAAAAAGTTTTTTCCTTCGATAAGAACACGTAAAGTTTTCTTTCTTTTTGAAAATAATTACCAAAATGTTCTTTAAGTTTTGTTAGAAAAATAATACAGTTTTTCTATGGTAATTTCATTACCTTCTTTGTGTTTAGACCAGGAAATTTCGTTAGCACATTTCTTCTAAACAGTTCATATCATAAAAAGTGTACATTTTTTTAAGTCTAAGTGCTATTAAAAAAATATTTTTCTCAATTTTAACGGAATTATTTTAAGTAAAGTTTAAAGTTAACAAGTCATAAAGTGTTTTATAAAAGTGACCTACAAAACTGTAGAAGTTTCACATAATTTGTTAATTTGAGTCCTATTGATAAGAATGTAAACATTTGATTCTTGCTGTAGCTTGTAAGTTTATGTTTTAATTTTCTAAGAACTTGACAAATTTATTTAAAAAACAATATCTATCTTTCATATTTCTTTTTTTTTGCTTTTGTTAAAATTAAACCAATTTATAGACTATTTTATTTGGGTAACAAAAATTTATATGTTAGTTTGATTAAAAAAAACAGCTTTAGATGTTCTAGATCGGCAACGTCGTACGATCCTAGGTATTTATATACCTATATTTTTAAATATTTGACTTGATTAGCTGATACGCCCTATTGGCATATAACATCATATTTTATATATTGTATATTTGTTTAAATAAAAAGTTGTGTATATTTATTTTTCTATTTGTATCATAAATAGCAATAGTCTCTTTACAGTTTGCACCTATGTATTCAGTTTGCTTTTAGCAGACAGCGGAGTTTGTCTGCAACTACTTATGGAGCGAAAGCTTAACGATAGACAATTTTTTTTCTACCGATTTATTTTTTATATAGGTATGGGATTTTGTTAAAACTTTATTTAATAAAAGATATTTACACTTTACGCTCAGCCCGGTGACTTTTTCTTTTTTATATCAAATATTTAATTCTTATCTTACAAAATAAAATTTAAATTAGTTATAAAGGTACCTAAAAATAAATTTATAATTTAACAGAGCACTGGGCTCACAAACACATTTTAAATAAAATATATTATCTTTCGGCACACACCTCAACACACTATCTTTCGGTTTTTCGCGGTAAAAGGCGTTTAAGAAACACTTCATACTTTTTTAATGTTTTGAGTTATGCAACTTACTCCAGCCACTGGCATTCCTTTTTTATTCCACTTTTCAAAAAGATCCTCAACTTCGGCCAAACATCGACTATCCTGTTCCCTATTGAACTGTTCATATTCGTGCAATGGATAACGATACTGAGGAAAGTTTGCAGCAGGCCAATCAAAAGCCGGTATGTCAATTTTCTGAATATATTTCGACCGAGTTGTGGATAAGGTTGCCAAACTTCTTCCGTGGAAACCATTCATAAAGGAAAGAATAGCTAGTTTTGGCGAACCTTTAAAGAAAAATAAAAATGTAAAATTACAGAGTATAAATTTAAATAACTTTCTTGTTGATAATACATTTTTCAGGTGGTTGCCAGTAGCTCTTGTAATAATATGGTAATACTCCATTTAGCACTTGGCTATTCAAACAAAAAATTACATTGTGATGGACACTAACATAAAGTACATTTCTCTAATTACATTGATACTAACTTAAGCTATAGCCTTTTTTTATCATTACCATACTTCAACCAGCACATTTGCCTTATATTTCGTCCTTTTTAAAATAAAAATGTTTTATAAAACTCCTATAGATGTTTGAGATAGCACTATTGGTTTTATGATTGCTTTACACAAGACGATGAGTCATCAAGGGCAAAATACTACAAACTTTTGAGGTTAAGAATATTCTCAGGCATAAATAATAAAACTAATTTATTGAAGTTCCATGTCATTCTGTAAGAACCGTTTCAGGACTTAAGCTGTGACTTAAGCTATAAGGACAACAGGTTCTGAAACAATTTTTGCTTTATAGTAGATAACCGTATATATCTATAAAGCTTTTACGCAATAAATTGATGTTGACTTTATGCGATACAATTTTAACTCTGCATATTTGTGTAAACAGCGGTGTGAAAAACTTTGGCAAGAACATTAGTCTTTTTGTAAATTTTTAGCTCTGCTTTAATAGTCTAGGGGGAATCGGCGCATGAGTACCAAAAACTGGTTCATCTTAATTTTTTATACGATCCTTTTTAAATTGCCCTACTGATGATATAAATGCATGTTGCCATAGCGCCACCTGGTGCCATATTGTTTAAACCGAAATTGTTTAAACAATTGCAAGGAATTGTTATTTTTTAACCGGATAATTTTTTCCTGTTCTTTATTGAAATTCAAATAAAAAAGGTACTACGACTTTTTACGATAAAGTTAATATTTTTGGAGATATGAATTTTTAAAAGTTCGAAAAATCCTAAATTTGGGTACTTTTGACCCATGAAAAATATTAACTTTATCGTAAAAAGTCATAAAACCTTTTTTATTTCTGTTTAATAGAGAATATGAAAAAAAATTCCGGTTAGAAAATAACAATTTCTTGCAATTGTTTAAACAATTTCGGTTTAAATAATAGGGCACCAGGTGGCGCCATGGCAACATGCATTTATATCATCAGTAGGGCAATTTAAAGAGGATCGTATAAAAAAAGTGAGGTGGAATAGTTTTCGATACTCATGCGCCGATTCCTCCTAGACTATAAGTGAAGTGAGATGCAAATGCTAAAATGTCAAGTAATTTCATTTCAATTAATAAAAATTCATATCTTGATTCAATTAATTTAGAGTATAGTTAGGGTTGTGTTTTGAATATAGATACTGGGAAACCAACTGCAGCTGTAACGCGTAAAGGTTAGTCATTTTGGTTATGGTAAACATAGCTATTGAAACTACTTAAATAAATAATTTTATATCTTAGTGACAGATGTCGCTTTAAACATAAGGTCAGAATTAATAATAAACTATTTCAACCACATAGAAGGGCAAAATCTTATTAAATAAAATTTATTTTATTTACAATAATTTAAAATTGATTACTATTATATTAAACACTGGGTCTAAAAGGGTTAAGGATTAAAATTAAACTTGCCTTCTAGGTACACGAATATTCCTAAAAGTAAAAAATAAACAATCTTACCTGGAGGTTGATTCCGAATGCAGCTTTGTTGTTCTTCCTCAGTCCAGTTATCGTCACCTCTCATTTTTCTCCTATATGCCATAAATGCGTGTTTAAATGCATTTTCATTTGCACAAGCTCCACACATCATCGTATTTAAATGATCTAGCCCATTAGGAGCTACCTTAAAACCAATATAAAAGTTGGGATTTCTGTTCATTTTTATTTTGTATTTTATTATCCATTTTTTTCAACAAATCATAAAATTCCATGCTTTTTTACAAAACAAAGGGGGTAACTAGGTCGATATTGATATTTATTTTGAAAAACTAGATCTAGAATTTTTTTACTTTTCACAGTTAGCCTTCTATAAAAAATGATGAGCATTTGTAAAATCTTTGGAATGTTTTGAAAAATTTAACTTTCTTGTATATAAAAAACTAATTTTACCAACGTTATATCCTATTTTTTTAAATAACATACATTTTTTTAACTAATAATAATTTTAAAAAAGTGCATCCCTTATTAAAATCTCCGTAAAGTCTAGGCCACAAGTCTTGTTATAGATATAATTCTACGTTATATCGAAATTAGGTTTTGCCATCAAAAAGTTTTTAAATTAAATTAAATACAAAAAAAGGACTGGTAAATATAAAATTTGCTGAAATGATCTGTCAGTACATGTATTGCCGGCAAACAGCGTAATAGTCTTATTACAGTGTTTGACTAACTGTTCAGTAATTTCCTCTAATGCCGATAGAAAAACAGCATTATAATCATTTTTAATTTATTGCTTGTTTAAGCATGACAGGAAAAGACTGAATGGTTAGTTCTTGTAGTTAAATAAGGTTTTTATGCTGTTTGTCAGCAATACATGTACTGACTAAAAAATTTCAAGATATTGTGGATTTTAGTATTTGACGCTAACATATAGCTGGGGTCCGAAAAGAAGGTTATAAAATTTTAGGACAGGCTCTTAACGTCAAAATGGAACGATTTAAGTTAACTTTAGCTTTATTTAAAAATACTTCGTTTAGCCAAGGAAGTTTGAAGGTATATGGAAGGCCAATGCTATGGCCCATTCGATCAAAAAATGTCCAGCCCCCTATGAAAATAACTGTCAGAGTGGGCCCCGCCGATTCTGCGCAATAACAAAATTCCAGAAAATATTTTAATGTGTTGCCTACTTACACACTAATAAATCAGTGTGTAGTTGGGCAACACATTACACTTTTATAAGAGCCGGAGTACCGTTTTCTGGTGCAACGGCGCAGCGCGTATGAAACTATATCCGCGTTGTACCATCAACCGTCGTCGTCTCATCAACCCTGTTTCGTCATTTTCGTTGTGGTTTGCGCCGTATTAATTTCGAATGTTTTGCTTTGCGTGATTATATTTTGTAGGTGCAGAAGTTTTTTGGATTGATAAAAAACTTATTACTTATAGTTTATTAAATTGTGACTATAATTTTGTGTTTATTGTTTGTTACTTATAATATCGTAACAAAATGCCTAGAGGTTGTATGGTTTTGTCTTGCAAATCCAAGGGTAACATACCCGGCACTTTTTACTTTAGGTAAGTATTTCTTATATTTAAATTAGGTGCTTCTTATGAGATGCAACGTTAGGTAACTGAATAAATAATAATATATCAATTATGAATAATAGAAAATGAAAATTTCATAGAAAATAGCAGTGAAAAAAGTAGGCAATCTTAACTATGTTTTAGATGAATACCACAATGTTTGTGTATTTCTGTGGATCATTAAAAAGAAATAAGGTTTACATTTAGGTACTCTTATTTCATTTAATAATTTAGTACATTCTTTTAAAGGATCAAAATTATCAATAATTACTGGGCAGATCAAGCAAATTTTAATATATACAGGTCCCTCTAATTGAATAAAAGAAAGTACAGGTTAGTTAAAGTTTCTTTTTGCTTTTTCTGTATTTGTTTAAAAAGAAATAACATTTTTTGTTTTACAATCTCTTATGTAAAAAATTCTATACTTTTTGTTATATTTGTTTATATTACCTGCATAAGGTGACACTATTTTATTGTACTTTTATACAAATTATAAATTTATAAAATATTGTATGACCCTAAAACACAAATAACCAGTTCAAATTATGGCAAGTTTTTATTTTTCTTGACCCTTGCTGATTTCGATGATTTTTTGCATACATTTGCATACAATCTTACAAATCTAAAGTAACTTTTTTTCGACGTTTTATTTTTCAGATATCAATCCTTAATTACGACAATTAGATTAAACTTATTTCCACTATCTTGCCCTTCTTTTATCACAAAATTGGTACATGAAACTATCATACAATGTTTGGAACTTATTTTAAAAAATCGTGTTTTCATTTATTTTACTAAGATTTTTGGTAAAAATACGAAACTTCCAAAAATATCGACCATTTAAATAGAAGGCTGTAAAGTGCGCCATCTATTCTTTCCATATTCCATTTAATCAGATGATATAAAATTCAATATTACACAATAATTTTAAATATTCTATAATAGTATCGTTTAATACCCAACAATTTTGTACAAAAAAATTAAAAAAAAACAGTGAATGTATAGGTAGTTTGAATTTGACATTTGATGATGTCAACTTTATAGATAGTAACAAAGAATTATGGAAGTCCGGACCTGACAATGACCTGACATTGCGCCCAGACAATTTTGTTCTACAGCATTGGCCTTCCATATACCTTTAAACTTCCTTGCGTTTAGCCCGTAGAGAGGGTCAGAAACTTTATTAAATATTCGTTTTTCCTAAATATTTTAAAAGCATCCTAAAAGTTTTTTTTGTTTATGGGTATACCGGGTGGTGCACACTCAGGCGGGATATAGGAAATCCCATGTAATTTTTAATGCGGTCAGTTATTGGCTTCCCTAATTATGTTGGAAAAAAAATCGATGAAGTTTATTAAAGAGCATGAAAATCTACGTCCATGGTAAAAACTTTAGTTTTTTCGGTTACACCGTTTGCGAGTTAGATGCTAATATATTTTTAAAAATTATTACTTTATTATTCCCTTAAATTTATGAACAACAATACAAATACCAGTTAGTTGTTAATTAACGTTGTCATTTTAAAATTTAGTGCTTTATTATTATTAAAAAAGCATACTAACTGGCATTTTTGTCGTTTTTCATTAATATGAGGCGAAAATAAAGTAACAATTTTAAAAAATATATTAGCATCTAACTTGTAAACGGTGTAACCGAAAAATCTATCTAAAAGAATCTGGATATCGAAAATAAAGCCGAAGAAAGAGAGAACAGAGATCTTAATATTCTACTGAGTGTGGACGAAAACAAAAAGGTTAGTACGAGGGTTCTTGGGCAAGAGGTAAATAAACATCATACAACGGTATTGCTCACTTTAAAAAAACACAAATATTATTCGTATAAATACGAAAAACATAGAGATCTCCAGGAAGGTGATAAAGAGCGAAGAATGGCATTTTGTTTTGAAATAATGAAAAGAGCAAACAACGATAGGAATTTTTTAAGAAATATTTCTTTTTACCGATGAATGTACATTCACCCTCAACAATGAACCAAATGTTCAGAATTGCCAGTATTGGAGCCAAGAAAATGAACATCGCTTTGTTCATACTCGAACACAATATCCCCAAAAAACAAATGTATTCGTTGGAATTATCGGACACTATTTCCTTGGCCCTTTTTTATGGACTATAACCTGACAGCAGAAACCTATTTGGACTTATTTCAAAATCAACTTGGACCCGCCTTGGAAGAAGTTGTTCAGGAAGATCAAATGATCTGGTACCAAATGGATGGTTGCCCCCCATAATGCCCGTATGGTTAGAGAGTACCAGGAAACTGCTTTTAACGGCAATATTATTGGTCCACGGTACCGGATACTTTGGCCAGCCAGGTCACCCAATCTTTCACCGAATACTTCTTTCTGTGTGGTCACTTAAAAAGTGTCATTTATAAATGTGTAAAATTTGAGAATCTAAACCAGCTACAAAACGCCATTTCGTTAGAATGTAATAAAATTTCGCAATATCAACTTAGCAACGTTAGAAATGAATTTTATGATCGGTTGGGATATTGTTTAGCTGTTAATGGGGGGTTGTTTAAACATTTAATTAATTAATGTTTTTATGTAATTCTCTATAATTAAAAAAAAATGTATTTTATTTCATTTTATTCTTCCACACCTAGTAAAATATTAAGAGTTCGGTTCTCTCTTTTTCGGATCTATTTTCGATCTTCTGAGTTTAACATTTACAATTATTTATTGCGATGGCTTTGGACTCGAATTTACTGACAATACGTTGAAATAGACCAAATAGGCTTGATGGCTAAAATAAATTTGAAAATTTTCAATACTGCTAATTGGGTTAATTAAATTTCTTATTAAAAATTTTCTAAGATTTTTAAGAGGTTTGTTAATTGGTTAAACTTAAATTTTTTTCATTTAAACCGGTTTGAATAGAAATCCCGTTAAAAATTATTTGAAAGGTAACGGGTGAGATTGAAATGAAAAAAAACAAAATTTTGTATTTGTTGCTTAAATGAGGGGTTTGGCCAAAGCCTTCAAAATCGAAATTGTTTGATAAGATGGCAGGTTCTTTTCGTTTTACCTTAATGAAAATTTTGTGTAATTTGTTGCAAAAATTAAAATTTAAAATAAATTTAATTTCTTTTTTTAAAATTTTTAAAACCTTTCAAGGGGTTTTTTTGATTGGCACTCTTCAAAAGAATTATTTTTTACATTTACAAAAAATCGGTATGAGTTCCCTTACATTTTATAAAAATCCCTAAAAGAAAAAGGCCTATAAGGGTAATTAGTTGAAAAATTACAAAACTAGATAAAAAACCATAAATTTATAGATAATTTTGTTATTAAAATGAGGATTTATTATCAATAATTTAAAAATAAATTATGCTATATATAAAATATAGCAGGAATTTTTATAAATATTAATTACCTATAATATATCAAAACGAATTTTGTTAATTCGTTTATTCAAATTATAATTTTTATTTAAAAAGATTAAAATTTCTTTTTATTTTTTAAAAAACATATTTAAGTTTAAATAATTTTTAAAGTTATCCGGATGTTTTGTTTTGATTTCAAGAATTTCAATTGGTACAAGCAACAAAAAGTTTTTAATGATCCAAATTGATTATTTTTATAATTTCACAAGTCTAAAATAAAATTGGGGAAAATGAAAGAACATGACCGACCAGAACTGAGGGCTTTTGAATTTGTCTAAAAGGTCGGTCATGGTTAGTTCTGGTTAGGTAAAGCGGCTTTATACCCAATTATATTTTAGACGTGAAAATGCGGGGACCTATTAGAAAAGACCCCTATTTGGGGACACTGCACGCTATATAAATATTTAAAACTGGTACTATAGGAGCAATTAAGTGCTTGCCTGCACAGCAACAAAATCACTGCCGTTAATAACGTGGTGAAAAATAAAATTCAAGGTAGCGTGTAACGGAGAAATTAAAAAATATACGAATTCAAAAAAGAAGTAACCTAAAATCATAAAATATTTTTTTTATATACACAAAGTAACTAACAAAAATCTAAGCAGGGTATTAAACAAATAAAGGACATAAACTTTTTATGAGATAGGTGCAGGAAAGCCACCGAATATAAAACTTATATTATCCGATGCAAAATGAAGTGGAACAGATATTTAACTTAACAATGTTGGATTTTCCTTTTCTTTATTTGGTAGGTATTTTTTTTAAGTTTTGGCACCGATCTCAAAAAAATTGTTGGCTCCCAATTTGTTTCGTATCTACTTTTGGTTTCGTTTTTGTTGGTTAATTTAGCGTATTTAGTTACTTTTTTTTTGAAGTCAATTAATTTTCTTAAATTACCTTTTTATGTCGTAATTTTTAATTTTAAGTTAAAACTGGAATATATAACAGTCTAGCGTTTATTACCACTTTTAATACGTATAGGTAAAAGAAAAACATATAATAAAATTTTTTAAGTATGTTTTCGATTCTACAAGTAAAAAGTTCAAAAAAAGATGTGTATTTCACATTTTTCAATATACGAGGAAATTTTTGCATTATTTTTATTAAGATGTCGCTACGTTAAGACGCTGTTCTTTAATACCATTAATAACAGTGAGGATGTTTAAAAAGGAATTAACTATTTTTAAACATTTTTGTAATGTTTTAAATTTATTACCATTGTGATAATATTGTTGAGTCTCTCGGGCCAATCCTCTCCGGGAAACACTCCCAAAGCCGGTCTATTTATTAAACATTTCTGAAAAAAAAAACAGATTACTGCAAAGCGCATAATTGGTAAAATATATTTTTAGTATGTAGCTCTGAAAAACGTACCAAATTATGTTCATTATTAAATGCTTCGAGTAACTCTGGATGATTATATCCAAGGGGTATTGAAGATATTTGCGTAAATATATCCAAAAACACATTGTTATCGGCATCCGTCAAATAGTTCCCAATTGATTTATCATAATTAACAAATATTTGGGTGGAATTTGCTTGCTAAAATAGAGTTTAATATAAAAGATTAACGTATTAGTCATAATAATACTACAATATAATTTTTTAAACATACATGAGTAGATAATAATATAACACTACATTTTTTAATTAGATTTTACTGTAATATTCTAAGATGCTAAGAAGCCAAAGCTAAAGAAGTCATTTTGTTTTGTCGTAACGTAATTTTATAAAGGCATAAATGTGTACAAAGTTATTCATTTTAAATTAAACAGGGCTTTATTTTTGAACTTTCCTGTACTTTTTTAAAAAACGAATATAGCCGTTTCGTGTATTTTTTTTCGTAGAATTCAATAATCTAATCAGAAAAACATTTTAAACAAAAACAAAAGAGTTACAGCACGAGTGACGTATTTTTTTAATAGAATACCCCGTATATTTTTATATCAATAGATAGAGATTTTCACGAGGAATTCGGTAATATAGGGGTTGCTGGGTTTATTTCCTGCGGTTCCGCTGCAATTATTGTCTAAAAACTGCATGATGCTATAAGGATAGTTTCATCTGAAATAACTTGGCTGCCACAGGTCACAGGTGCTTATTTGTCAAAGACAAGAATTTTAAAATACGTTTATAACTTTTTGGAGTAGTTTTATGATGAGGTTTTCATCAGAAGAACGGCTTCAAATTATATTATATGCTAAAAGTGATATGATATATCATTTTTAGCATATAATATAATTTATCTATAGAATAAACGGCAACAATTAAAATACAATACCAGGTAAAATATGGTGGTAATAAGAACACTTACAACAAAAAATTATAATATTACTAATAATTTAAATGTTCTATATGACCCCCGTTATTTTCGAAACATCATCTATAACCCCTCATTAGCCTTTCTAAGCTCGCTGATATTATTTAAGGTTCTTGCTTAAGATGACTAATTTTATTTACAATTTGTTTTTTCATTTCTTCCGTGTTTGTGTTCCCATTTTGGTAAATGACATTCTTCAAGTGACCCCATAGAAAAGTGTCCAAAATTGTAATATCTGGACTATTAGGTGGCCATCTAATAGTGCCATAACGTCCAATCCACTGATTGTATCGGCAATTGAGATACTGCACAACTTGACGAACAGCATGGGGCGACGCTCTGTCTTGTTGCCAAATTATCTTGAGATACGTTTCGAGTGGCAATTCTTTTAAAATATTCTCAAAATCGTTTTTAAAAAGATTGAGATATCTTTCTACAGTTAAGGATCTCTTATAGAATATTGGCCCGACAATTCTATTGTTAAGCACACCACACCAGACATGAAGAGAAGACCTCCCTTGGTATTTAATATCTTGAAATTTCCTGGGATTTTGTCTTGCCCAGCTGTGCGTATTGCGTCGGTTAAACATTCCCATGTAGTGAACGTAGCTTCATCCGTCCAAAGAATCGTTTGAAACAGGGTAGGATCGTTATCTTGTTTATGGATTAAAATTTGGGAAACAAATTAAAAGCGAATTTCCTTTTGTTCACGTGTTTAATGCTGCACTGGAAGAATGTGATATGGAAGATGCTTAAAATATTTCAGTGTTCTCTGAACCGTCGGATAGGTTACTCTTCTTCTTGTAGGGCCATACCTCAAGTTTCTAACAGCGTCAGTAATTGACTTCATGGGATACAAAGTAAAATAATTTAGAATAGCTCGATCCCGGTTTTTTTTCTTATTGTAGTCATTTTTCTAATATATATCGATTTTGTTTCTTCGAATAAGACCTCCAGTTATAAAATCGTTTTTACTGATATATTTCGATGGAAATTTGCAACATATCATCGTTGTTTTTCCCTGGCGTTTTCTCCACATTTATAATAGAGATTTATAATTTAAAGCCGTTCCTCTGATAAAAACCTCATTATAAAACTACTCCAAAAAGTAATAAATGTATTTTTAAAATTCTTGACTTTAACAAATAAGCACATGTGACCCGTGGCAGCCAGGTTTTTTCAGGTGAAACTATCCTTATAGTATCATGCGGTTTCTAGACAATTGCAGCAGAACCGCAGGAAATAAACCCAGCAACCCCTATATCACCGGATTCCTCGTGAAAATCTCTATCTATTGATATAAAAATATACGGGGTATACCATTTAAAAAATACGTCACTCGTGCTGTAACTCTTTTGTTTTTGTTTCAAATATTTTTCTGATTAGATTATTAAATTCTACGAAAAAAATACACGAAATGGCTATATTCGTTTCTTAAAAAAGTACAGGGAAGTTCAAAAATAAAGCCCTGTTACTTTAAAACGAATAACCCTGTACAGGGTGACTTATAATGAAAACATAAATTAGGCTATGTATTTAAAACAAAAATTTTTGATTGACAATGTCAGTTAACAAAAGTAGCTAAATAAGTAAATTATTTTAATTTGCACATTGCACATTTTGTCTTATACAGGATGGGTTATATAGATAGAGCAACATTATATGAATTTTTTAAACCAAGATATCCGTATTTAATTATATATTTGAATTTAACGAAATATTTAAAGCATATCGGGTATAGGATATCAGCATGGGCGCCAATTCCATGGGTGCTATGGGTACACAAGCACCCAGACTGAATATATGATATGGGTGTAAAGGACCCATACGAATTTGTAAGGTAATCACTTATTACAAGATTATTTAAATCAGTGGCGGCTACTCAGGTGTATTAGCTAAAGTACCACTTTACCAAAAATAAATAATAAAATAATAAAAAAATATTAATATATTTTTTAATTTATAATCTTTAATTTTAAACAAAAAAAAATAATGCCATGCAGTTTTTGTTTGTTTCCTAATTTTACAATGTATGTATGTTGTTTATCTGAATTTTTATACCTATAGTCAAGTATAACATTTTCTGTAGACATTTTTCCATGTTAATATTATTAGTATTAATTAAATAATTTAATATAAACATTTTTAAGTAGTTTAAGATTTTAAAGGCCTAAAAACGTTTTTGGGCATGGTACCAAAAAAAAATATATATATCTTCAGCTAAATAAATTTTGCATTTTATTTCTGGTTCGATGTTTAAAATAATACCTCCAGCTTAACCGAAATTACTTTGTGTAAAAACAAAAGTTGGAGGAGTACCATCCGTGATTTACTTTGTATACGTTACTATTACGTAAAAATGTGTTTTAAAAACTATAATTGATATTACTAAACGTTCCCTTTGCTATCGTTTATTTCTATTTAATAAAAATATAATTATAG
Source organism: Listronotus oregonensis (assembly GCA_019359885.1). NCBI lineage: Eukaryota > Metazoa > Arthropoda > Insecta > Coleoptera > Curculionidae > Listronotus > Listronotus oregonensis. The sequence goes on from JAHBCN010000076.1 coordinate 23,374, forward strand.
TAAATATTTTATGTTACCTGAATATTGTTAAGCTTATCTAGAAGTTCTTGAGATTTAGGTCCGGGAACGGAAGTTCTCACACACGGTCCTTTTGGTTCCCCAGGAAACGGAATACTTGATGAAAATCTGAGTCTACCTGCTGTTAAAATAATTTTTTAATAGGATGATTAAGAAAATTACTAAGAGAAACCAATTTTTTAATTTCTTTTAAGCATAAGTGCGAAACCAGACGTTTTAGCTATAATTTAAGGACTTCCATAACAGTAGGTGATATGTCATACTGGCTACCCCTCACTCCTTTCACTTTTGGCTCATCCCTTTTTCTTAACTCATTTTCTTTCACGTAGCTTTTCCCACTTTTTTTCCCATTTAACATAGCTCCACCCACTACCTTAGCTTCACCCACTTTTTTGGCTCCTTCCACTTAGCTCCATCCACTTCCGTTGTCCCACCCACTTGGGGACTAACTACATCGGCCTTAGCATCCGTTGGCACTAACAACATTTGGTATTAACTACCGCTGGCAAGGGCCATGGCCACTTAAGGTAACTTAAATTATATAATGGTTCCCATCAACTAGAGCAGCCAATGGGGCCCCCAATTTTACCAATTGCGGCTTCAAACACAGGACTTCGTCATCTTTAGGGTCGGCAGCCAGATTCTAATGGCAAATCCTGGTTTAGGAGTTCAGCGTTATGCCATGTCGCTACTCTTACTCTACTACTACTTAAAAATAGGTTATCTGGGGTTAATAAACGGTTACACAAATAATAGTGTTGTACCGTTTTTCCAAATAACGAAACAGTATTTCCAAATAACGGACCGTTTTTCCAAATAACGGCACCCTATTTCTAAATAACATCACTGTATTTCCTATAAACAGCACCATATTTTTATGTAACGGCACCGTATTTTTAAATAACAGCATTTGATTTCCAAATAACGGCACTGTATTTCCTAATAACGGCGCTGTATTTCCAAACAACGACACCGTTTCTCCCAAAAACACATCCGTTATTTGGAAAAAAGGTACTAACACTTCTTGTTTTTTTTTAAATGCATGCAATAAATTGCAAATTAAAAATACTTTTATATTAATAAATTACAAACGCATATGTACATTTTTTTCCACCACAATGAAATCAGTTTCCACCATTTTACTTTTAGGTTGTTTTTAATAAACATAGAGGTAACAATTTCACCCTATATATTTCTAACTAGTACGTTATGTATATGGACTTTCTCTATATAAACTGTCTTTTCATTTTTTGGTTCATCCGTGTCTTTCAAAGCAAATACGTCTTAAATGGGTGACCCTCTCGATGCCGTAGCTGACGCCGCCTTATATAATTTTAAGTTAGTTGAAGTGGTCATGGTAGCCCTGCCAGCGGTACTTAATGCCGATTGGAGTTAGTGCCAGCGGCTGCTAAAGCCGATGTAGTTAGTGCCCAAATGGGAGGAGCTAAGTGGTGTGAAAAGGAAAGAGGATAGCACCGTTATGAGGATGCAAGGAAGTAGGAGGATCTAAATGGGACGAGCTAAGAAAGTGGGTGAAGCTTAGTGAAATGGATCAAGGAAGTAGGCGGAGCTTAGTGGGAGGAGTCAAAGAATGGGGAGGAGAGTTACTACATGTTGTTAGCAATTTTCGGTAATGATACCTGTGTAGACTTTTAGTATTTAGTTACCGTAATATGGCGCATATTAGGTATTGCTATATTAAATATAAAAGACCATGTCATAGTAAAAAAGCGTGTCTATCGGTTCAAAGAGTAACCGTTATTTTAGCTTCAGCATTTTTTAAAATAAATATTTTGTAAAGGGAAAAATATCGAGTGTTCCTTTGAAAATAACAAAGATTTTTAGATGATATAAAGAGATCAAGATATCTTTTGAAAAAAATACAGCAACTAAATTTTTAACTTTTAATTAAATTATTCAATAATTAATTAATTATTGTTGTGCACAATTTTTTAGTTTGTGGAAAAAACAGTGTTGATATAAGAATAATTTATCACACCTGCACCCTTGAAAAAAAAGACACCCCAAAAAGAAATAAAGTAAGACACTTGTACTAGCAAAATTTAATTATTTTAATATAGAATCTAAAATATCAACATAACATAACATGTTCCATTTAAAATATTTTAATTCTTGGATTTTACACCTTTGGGGCATTTAATATATTTTAATGTAATTTTGGGTAATTTAAAGTTATGCCAGAAGTTTTTGCTTTTTTGTAAATATAAAAAATGGTTTTGTTTTTATTTTTGGATAATATTTTCCCAATATCTACTTATGTTTTTGTTTTGGTTGTTGTTATTATGTTCATTTAATAAATGTTGATTTCCAAGTTTTTGCTGGGGGAACCACATTTTCATAGTTCTGGAATTCCTGTACATTATTGTTTTTTGGTTATTAAAAATATTTCTTAAAAGCAATTTTCAAGATTTTTTCATATATGTACAGGGTTATTCATTTTAAGGTAAAGAGGGCTTTATTTTTGAACTTCTCTATATTTTTTAAAAAACGAATATAGCCATTTCGTGTATTTTTTTCCGTAGAATTCAATAATCTAATCAGAAAAACATTTAAAACAAAAACAAAAGAGTTACAGCACTAGTGACAAATTTTTTAAATGGAATACCCCTGATATTTTTAAATCAATAGATAGAGATTTTCCCGAAGAATTCGGTGATAAAGAGGTTACAGTTAGAGACTTGAGGTATGGCCCTGCAAGAAGAAGAGTAACCTATGCGACGGTTCAGTGAACACTGAAATATTTTAAGTATCTTCCATATCACATTCTTCCAGTGCAGCATTTAACACGTGAACAAAAGGAAATTCGCTTTCAATTTGTTTCCCAAATTTTAATCCATGAACAAGATAACGATCCTACCCTGTTTTAAACGATTCTTTGGACGGATGAAGCTACGTTCACTACATCGGGACTGTTTAACCAACGCAATACGCACAGCTGGGCAAGACAAAATCCCAGGAAATTTCAAGAGATTAAATACCAAGGGAGGTCTTCTCTTCATGTCTGGTGTGGTGTGCTTAACAATAGAATTGTCGGGCCAATATTCTATGAGGGATCCTTAACTGGAGAAGGATATCTCAATCTTCTTGATATTAAGGACATTTTAGAAGAATTGCCACTCGAAACGTATTGCAAGATAATTTGGCAACAAAACGGAGCGCCGCCTCATGCTGTTCGTCAAGTTGTGCAGTATCTCAATCGCCGATACAATCAGTAGATTAGACGTTATGGCACTATTAGATGGCCACCTAATAGTCCAGATATTACAATTTTGGACACTTTTCTATGGGGTCACTTGAAGAATGTCGTTTACCAAAATGGGAACACAAGCACGGAAGAAATGAGAGAAAAAATTGTAAATGAAATTAATCGTCTTAACCAAGAACCTCAAATAATATCGGCGAGCTTAGAAATGCTAAGGAGGGGTTATAGATCATGTTTCGAAAATAACGGGGGTCATATAGAACATTTAAATTACTAATAATATTATAATTTTTTGTTATAAGTGTTCTTATTACCACCATATTTTACCTCGTATTGTATTTTATTTTTTTCCGTTTATTGTAATTTTGCTGCTTGGTTTAGAAATAGATATATCATATAATTTTTAGCATATAATATAATTTGAAGCCGTTCTTCTGATGAAAACCTCATTATAAAACTACTCCAAAAAGTATTAAACGTATTTTTAAAATTCTTGACTTCAACAAATAAGGACCTGTGACCTGTGGCAGCCAGGTTTTTTCAGGTGAAACTATCCTTAATATCATGCAATTTTTAGACAGTTGCAGAAGAACCGCAGGAAATAAACCCAGCATCCCCTATATCACCGAATTTCTCGTGAAAATCTCTATCTATTCATATAAAAATATACGGGGTATTCCATTTAAAAAATACGTCACTCGTGCTGTAACTCTTTTGTTTTTGTTTTAAATGTTTTACTAATTAGATTATTGAATTTTATGAAAAAAATACACAAATTGGCTGTATTCGTTTTTTTTTAAGTACGGGGAAGTACAAAAATAAAGCCCTGTTTACTTTAAAATGAATAACCCTGTACCTATATCTAACTTTTTAGCAGTCTCTGTATAATACAACCCTTATTCTGAGGTTAACTGGGAAGTAAAGTATGTTGATTGTTATCTTAAAAACTCTAAAAAATTATGGTAATTTCATTTAGAGGCCAAGTAGCTTTTTTTAAATGCGTGAATTTCAAATCCTTACAGAAATTTTTGCCCAGAGAAAACAAAAAATACTGCCTAAAAAACAAACTACGACTTTTAAAGTTTTAAATAGTTATAATATAATTATTTACTAAATACTAAAAAACATGAAATCTACAAAGAAAATACCCTAAATTTAAAATTAAATAAAATAAACTATTTTAACTAATGATACATACCTGTTTGAAAAACAACTTTATGATTTAAAACACAGTTTTTTAAACATTTGGACAACATAGTTTTTCCTAGGACGTTAGCACTTTCCCAATCACCATATATTTTGTAATTTTCCTATCCTGCCTTTTCCCTCAACACCAGTTTGCCGAGTAACACGGCTGCCCCACAGGAAAATATTGATCACTTAAGATGCGCACTTCGCTAGCAGATAGCACTGAAAATAATAAATTGTTTTAAAACACTATTTTATGAGCTTTATTAACAATACTATTAGATATAAAAAACGTTTTTCAGTACAAAAATGGAAAATAAAAGATTTGAAAACGCATTTTTTTTAACCTCACGAACAGTTTTTTTTTAATTGTAGAAATTGAAAGTTTGTCATAAAATAGTGTCGAAGTGACTTCTAAAGTTTTTATAAATTAATAAACGGATATGGCACACATCTTATGGATTTGAGTCCCCGACAGATTTTTTTGAAATTTTAGTATTTTATTATGGAAGTCCAAATGAGCATTTTCTTTTATTGCGCCAACTTTGTAGCTATACAGGGTGATACCATAAAATAAAGCCAAAAATTCTTAAAAATATTTATTTTATTTATTACAAAATACTATCAGAGAATATACAGGGTTAGGAAAAATTAACAGAACGGTCGAATATCTAAAAATATACAGGAGTTATCAAAAATGTCTTTTATAAAAGTTGTAGGGCTATTAAAAATCTACATATCTGTGACAAGTTAAAATATACAGGGTTGCCCACAAAGTTATGGAGAATGATAGTTATATCTTTTTAAATGGAATACCCTATATAATATTACTTATTTTAATTGTCGATTTAATTTTAAACATTTTTCATTAACCATATATTATACCTAAATTTATAACATAACAATGCGATATTCAAACATAGTCGTATGTATGTATTTACCTAAGCAACAAATAAGGCACGACCATTGTTACTAATAATTAAGCAAAAGTTTGACATTTTAACTTGATCTGGTATTAGCAAGATGAAGCTCCTTTGCATTTTACTCGTAAAGTTAGAGAATTTTTGGATGTCACGTTTCCAAATCGATGGATAGGAAGAAGAGGACCTATCGAATGGCCTTCGCGATCCCCCGATTTTTCGCAATTAGATTTCTTTTATTGGGGTCACCTGAAAAACTATGTGTATTAAAACAAATCTAATAATTTAGAAGAATTAGGAATGAAAATTATCAATGAAAGTACTTGAATAACAAGTGAATTGGTTTTACATACCCAAAGACATTTTGGCGATAATTTGTATCATTGTCAGATGGTAAATGAGGTCATTTTCAACACTTATTAAAAAATAGAGCCGTTATGCCATGATTTGTTATACTTTTTTATTTAAATTAACTTATTAAATGGTTTTTTAAATTTATTTTGTGTTTTGTATCTGATCAAAATGTCATGATATCTAAGAAACTGATAAATTAAGGTATAATATATGGTTAAAAAAAAATGTTTAAAATTAAGTCGACAATCAAAATAAGTAATAATATATAGGGTGTTCCATTTAAAAAAATATAACTATCATTATCCATAAGTTTGTGGGCGATCCTGTATATTTCAATTTATTACAAGTATGAAGATTTCAACCGTTCTGGTAATTTTTCCTAATTCTGTATATTCCATACAAAGTGCTTTTTTTGTACAGGGTTTTTATCTGTCATGTCGTACAGGGTGCACGATTTATTAATGAATCAACAAATATGCAGTCCAGTAGGCCTAAATATAATATATTATGTCAGTTATATGTATAACCTATAGGAATTTTGTAACATGGCAATAACTTATTCATACATACAGCGTGTCCCCCCAAAAAAGTCATTTTTAGATACTGGGTGAACCAAAATTATATGGCGGTTTTATTAATTTTTTTTTCAGTCATACTGAAATCGCTGTTGTGAAACGATTTTTTTTTCACCGATCTACACTATAAACATACTGGGTGATGTAAATAGAAGTTTCGAAAAGTGACTTAGTATTACGTAAAATGTCGCAATTTACTTCCAACATTAATAATAATAAATGCATAATATCTTACATTAAAAATACAGATTACGGGTTTTAAGGTAACCCTTAGTCAAGTCAAAACAAAAATAATCACTATGGTAAACTTCAAACAGTAACAAATTAGATAAATCCTCATAAATAGTAAAGTTTACTTTTAAAAACATTTTAGTATTAAATATTTATTTAAGCTAAACAATGGCCTTAGTTTGATTTAAATGAATAATACTAATTTATAAAAAACTTTTTATTTCTTACAATAACATTTTCATAGAAAAAACTCTTAACGCATATTACAAAAACATAACTTTAGTAACGAAATATTACAAAATCTGAATACGCAAATAACAAACTTTCAAAATTTTAACACTGTGTGATATTCTCAAAACAGTCTATTATACATAAGGAACATCACACTTTGCACAAAGATACCTTGTCTCTTTTCTTACTTTTCGTTTGCGCATACAACGCACCTCTTTGATAATGGTCTTCTATTATCCCGTAGTGGAAACATACTGGGAAAGTGCCTCTCGATAAGTCGTAAGAAGAATGACCATCCGATGACCTGTTACTTCCTGAACATCGTACTGTCGTATCTTTATATTTTTGTATGATTTATTTCACAAGATCCCTTTGGAAATCTAGTAAGGGTATATTTTTTCCAGTCTTCATTTTAAATATGGAATGTGAATTTATTAGAGCAATGTCTAATAAATGAAGAAATACCTTTTTATACCATTTTATGGTTCTTCTGACAGTTTCAGTTGAACTTAAAAGCATGTCAGTTCTATCGACACCGCCCATATTTGTATTATAATCAGCAATGCATTTAGGTTTTTCACTTCTTGTCCACTACTGGTTTGTGTTACTTCCATGAAGGCTTCATGCATTGACGTCAGCATTGTGACATCCCGTTTGTCCTTCCACTTCAGGGCAAGCAAATTATCAGTGGAGAAATATTGAATGGAGCCTTTTTGAATATTTTTTTTTTAAATTTAGGCATGTGTTTCCTATTTTGTTTCACTGTCCCACAACAATTAGTTTTGTTTTCAAATAAAGTTTGAGCTAAAAGTGGACTACTGTACCAATTTTCGACGTACAAGTTATGTCCCTTATTGAGGTAGGGATATAAAAGGGTCATTACGACATTTCCGGATTTTCCAAGTTCCTCTTTATATTCTATTATCTCTGTTGTTGCTCCGGTATACATTAGAAAGTCCAGCACGTATCCCGTTTCACAGTCAACTGCCACAAAAAATTTTATTCCAAATCTCTGCCTTTTTTTCGGAATATACTGCCTGAATGAAATGCGCCCTTTGAATAAAACTAGACTTTCGTCTATACATATATTTTCGAAAGGATACATGTTTTTCTTCACAACCTCTCTAAATTGATCGTAAAAACGTCTAATCTTGAAGAGCCGATCATTGGGATCTGGAGTGTTGTTGTCCGCAAAATGAAGGCTTCTTAGTAACTGAAAGTATCTATCACGAGACATAAGTTGTTGATTGGTGGAGTTTCGATGACAATATCCTTTGACCAATAATCACTTAGTCGTTGTTTTTTTACTTGTGGCATTAAAAAGGTAACGGCAAGGAAAATGTACATTTCTCGAATATCAGTTGGATGCCATTTTTTTTATGTGTGATGTCATAGGCACGTCGGAATGCAAATTATTACCGAATATATTAGTTTGTTCAACAATTGTTTTCATTATGTCTTGTGTAAAAAAGAACTCAAATATTTCCAAAGCAGAAGCATCATCAGACAGATTACCAATGCGGCAACCTGAAGCATCGCTGGAAAAATCATGAACCGTGGGCGTCAAATTTTTTTCCTGCCAGTTGAACATAACTGTCTCTCCTTTTTTCTTCTTCCCCGGGGGTTGCAGGTTAATCAAATCATCACTTTCATTACTATCGCCTGCAAAAGTAAAACAGTATAAGTGATAAAAAGATGTGACTTTTGAGATAAATTCTATTTTGTGTTTTTTTTTCTGTGCAGTTTTGTTATTTTTAAATCTAGATAAATATACTGTTCAACCTCTGTTATATTTTAAATATAAATTAAGGCAAGTGCTACAATTACCTGTACGAATTTCTTCTTATTGATCTTCTTCATCAGATTCCGAGATATTACCCCATCTATTGCTATCAGAATCAACGTCGCCATCGAAATCGCCCTCAGAATCGCTATTCTGTAATATTTCTAGCAACTCTTGATCTGTTAACTTTCTACGAGACATTTCGAATAAAAATATAACGAAAAAAAATAAAGTAGTTTGATTCACGTGCGAAACATAATAGTCAAATAAACGCATTACATTCTGTCTTGACGGTGCCACCTGTACGACTGTTATCTGCATGCGTGTTCCCCTACCACCAAAAATTTTCGCTTGTCTTCATAATAGTATTTGGAACAAATAAATACCGACTTACCGACATATGCTGATCAACACGTTTCCCGTCGTTAACAGGTGCCTCTGACGCTGCGTAAATATACGCTTCCCGTATACCAGACACTACATTTTTTTGTGAATATATCCGGCTCCCGACGCGAAAGGGCTAATCATTGTTGTTAGGAGTTACTAATAAAAATATTTTCCTCTACAAATAGTATCTAACTTGTTACTGTTTGAAGTTTAGCATATTGTTTATTTTTGTTTTGAAATGGTTAAGGGTTACCTTAAAACCCGTAATCTGTATTTTTAATGTAAGATATGCATTTATTATTATTCATGTTGGTATTAAATAGCGACATTTTACGTAATACTAAGTCGCTTTTCGAAACTTCTGTTTACATCACCCAGTATGTTTATAGTGTAGATCGTTGAAAAAAAAATCTTTTTACAACAGCGGTGTCAGTATGACTGGAGAAAAATATAAATAAAACCGCCATATAATTTTGGTTCACCCAGTATCTAAAAATGACTTATTGGGAGACACGCTGTATGTAGGAATGAGTTACTGCTAAGTTACGAAATTCCTATAGGTAATAATAATAACTCACGTAATATATTATATTTAGGCCTACTGTTGGTTAATTAAGAAATCGTGCACCCTGTAGGACATGACAGATAAAAACCCTGTACACGATTAAAAAAAGTACTTTGTATGGAATATATATTCTTTTTATGTAAAAAATGCCTAATTTTATCAGTCTAGGGTAACAAACAGTATTTTGTAATAAATAAAATAAATATTTTTAAGAATTTTTGGCTTTATTTTATGGTATCACCCTGTATACCTACAAGGTTGGCGCAATAAAAGAAAATGCTTATTTGGACTGCCGAAATAAAATACTAAAATTTCAAAAAAATCTGTCGGTGACTCAAATCCATAAGAAGTGTGCCATGTCCTTTCTTGCGGTTTGTGTACTAATAACAAAAATTAGTTATAATGTTATTGCCAAAACGGAAATTTTAGGGAATTAAAATGTAAAAAAAATGAGACTAGAAAACCGGATAACACTATTTATTCAAAAAGGGCATACCTATTATTTGGTATAAAGTTTTAATTCTGCCAGATATTGTAATTCATAGATATACCTTAACAATTTTTTTGGGAATACAAATTAAAACATGTATTTTTTGAAAACACTGTTACTAGATTAACCTAATTTAACATAAACATTGATTGGGAAATATCTTAATCATGACAAACTGTGTCTGCTTGAAGCGTATGTTGAAAAATGGGACAAAATTAAAAGTATTAAAACATAATAATTAAAATAGTTAGGTAAACAATTTAAATTAAATTTGGTAGTGATGAGAATAAGGTTTATGTAAAATAAGCCTACTCTATCTTTTCTTAATACCACGAAATCCTGAGGGCCAAATAATATACCAATAATCATCTTAAAATTCGGATTTTTTTTATCAGAGAGGCATCTTCCTTATATGTGCAACCTTTCCCCAAAAAAAGTTTTATCTTCTATTTTTTTTCTCAATTGGTTTGAGGGTAATAGAGAAATTTAACAATTACCAAATTTTGAAATATTTGGAGAAACTTATTAACGACAGACAGTAAGAATTCTTCTACAAAAGATCTAGCATATTTTCTATCCTTTGTTTCGTATAGCTGGAAGAAGTCTTTTTAGTTCTTGGTTAGTTTTTTTAGATTTCTTGACCTATTTCAGGCGTTTGACCAGGTCAGACATGCTACGCTCTTTCCGAACTTCCTTTCTACTATCGTAAGGCTTACGATAAGCTTGGATCTCTGATTTCTTTTCTAGTTGACGTACCTGTTATGGTAGATAGCCACCCTTCTAGTTTCCACTAAATCAATGCTAAGGTACCATAAGGTCTAATGCAAGGATTTTTTCATCTGTACATTAATAAACTTCTTTCTTCCATGTTTAACTCCATTAACAGCAAAGCAGATATCGTTTTTACGGCATCTTTAAAATTTATATGGATAAGGGTATTAAAAATCCTATTTCGTTTATTGTCCAAAGACTTAATCATGTTTGTTTTTGTGAAAAAAGTGTGCGAGTTTTTATTCCCTACATATAAGTAATTAAGTTCTGAAAGAACTGAAGAACCAGAATCTTTAATCTTGTGGGCGTTACTTGACCTCAGTCTTTTGTTGCATCTTTAAAAATAAAAATCCATATTAGCCAAATTAAATTAAATACAATCACATATTAAATTTAGGTGCGAAGCAGAGTAGAGTAGCGGTAGTGAGGGAGCGAGGCAACGAAGGAGAAAGGCATATTAGTCCGGGTAAATCTGCAATTTATCGTTAAATGATTTTGGAAGGTACAGCTTAACTACAAACTGTCGAAAAAAAATAGTGGATCCTACGAAGAGGGTTTTTTTAACCTCTACCTCCCAAGCATAAAATTATTCCATAAAAACGTTTCTTTTATATGTTTTTTGGGCCACTGAATTCAAACATAATATTAGAAATTATACTTGAGAGCTTAGATGAATTAATTTTACCCTTTTTTACCCTCTGCACCCCTAAAACATACATTTTTCTATTTTTCTGATTTTAAATAGTACAAATAGGTTCACTTCGAATATGATATTAGAAATTAATTACATTAAAAAAGGGCTAAATTCACCCTTTTTTTACCCCTTACACCCCTAGAACGTACATTTCGCTTAAAAAAGTTTTCCTCATTTTTAATGGTAGATACACATAGGTTTTTTGGGCCAATGAATTCGAATACAATATTAAAAATTACATTTGAGAGATTAAAAGGGCTGAATTCACCCTTTTTACATACATTTAGCTAAAAAAAGTTTTTTTCTACATTTTTAATGGTACATATAGGTTCTTTGGGCCATTGAATTCTTATATAATATTAGAAATTACATTTAAAAGGCTTAGAAGAGCTGAGGTTATCCTTTTTACTTCCTACACCCCTAAAACATACATTTCGCTAAAAAAAAGTTTTTGACCATTAAATCATATACAGTGTGTATCAGCCAAATGGAATAAATTCAATAATAAATAAACGGGGGCGTGTTCGAAAAAACACTCGGACACGTGTATCGGTATTTTTGGTTGCGCATTTTTTTCAGTAAATACTTTTTATACAGGGTGTGTCATGTAATAGTGGCAAACACTAACTTTCCTAATTTAAATGCAACGCCCTGTATATTAGTCAATTTTTGGATTCTTCAGAATATTCTAGATATATTTCATGTACAATGTTCTATACCTATTTTTAACTATTTTGGAAATATTAGGTGCTTTTAGATGTATTGTGCTTGCATGCTTGCCACTTTCTTGAAAGTTACTTTTTGTGCATATACCTACTAGAGGTAGCCTTAGGAACAAGCGTGCGAGAGAGAAGCAAGAATAGGTGTATAACCTCTAGTGATGAGCGAGACCGGTCTTGGTCTTGGTCTTGCAGTAAGATCAAGACCGAGACCAAGACCAAGACCGCCTTCTTGCTTGCAAGACCAAGACCAAGACCGGGGTATAATAATTGAAGGAGAGGAAAAGGGGCCCACCTCCCTCATACCACCGCCCATGCCGGTACATGGTACGGTGCCCCCGAATTGCCAAATCAATAATAAGAGAGAGAAAATGTTGCTATTATTATTAGTGTTTCTTGGTTCTTAAATTTTGAACTTTAACGACGCGAAGTCTATTAATTTAATTTAAATTAAGTCCTCTCCTTCAATGCTCAGAATAACATATGTGCAATTGTGAAAATTGAAAACAAAGTTTGGGGAGTTACCCTTCCAACTCCACAGTTGGGTCAGTGACCCGGAGGTTCCTAATACCCTCCAAAAGACCGGGGTATGTAAGACCAAGACCAAGACCAAGACCGAGGAGTGCAAGACTACGCAAGACCAAGACCGACATGCAAGACTCTTGCACTTTTGTCACTTTTTTTTAAATTGTAATATTTAATTTTCATATTCAATATACAATGGCCTTTCATACAGACATGAGAAAAAATGTGTCGAGAACTGCCTAAAAAGGCGATTATTTTATGAGTAACAGGTTTTTTTTTAATAGAATAATAATTAAATCGATCACTTTGTTCTTTATAAAATTCTCTAACAACGATAACTAGTGAATTCAATAACATGTTTCAAAAATAATAAGATTGTGACTCAATGGTCAACCGTTTACGACAGAGAAAAACTAGGAGTGCAAAAGTTATTGAAGCTAAAAATTACTTACCTTGTTTTTTTTTTTAAATTAGCTATCTAGTGATGCCACTTACAGAGTGGATCAAAAATTTTCAAAATCCAGAAATACATTATTTTTGTGCCACACTGTAAGAAGTGGCATCATTAGATTGCTCCTTTAAACCAAGATATAAATGTAAAAGTTATATTTGTCATGTCATATAGGAATACTTTTTATATGAATGGATTTTAAATTTCACTTTCGGTTTAGACGGAAAAGTCAAAATAATGCCAAAAGTAGAATGATGCCGTCATTTTTGTCAAAACCGAAAATGATAATTAAAAAACCATCTACGTCGATATTGTACCTATATGACAGTTTAAGAATTTCCAGCATAATCAGGTCTGGCATGATGGGCTTCTTAACAAACTTCCTTCTTACGGTCTTCCACCTAAGCTTTGCTCTTGGCTTTCCAGTTTCCTTTCTAATCGACGTATATCAGTTAGTGTAGATGGTCATTCCTCCAGCTTCTACCAATTTATGCTGGGGTGCCCCAGGGCTCAGTGCTGGCACCCACGCTGTTTCTTCTACACATTAACGATCTTCTCTCCTCCACAATCAATCCCATTCATAGTTTTGCTGACGATAGTACCCTCCACTCTAGTATTCAATTTCTTAAGCCACCGTGTAATTCTGATTTTGAAAACAAGCGCAGGTCAATGCAGATATCTCTTTCACAAGACCTCAAACTTATCTTGGATTGGGGCGCCAAAAATCGTGTTCAATTTAATGCCTCAAAAACACCGTCATGTTCGCTGTCGCGAAAAAAGTCTGCGAATGCTCATCCCTTACATATGAGCGGCCAAGTTCTGCAGAACAAAGAGTCGTTTAATCTAGTCGGCGTTACTTTTGAGAATAACCTTAACTGGCACAAACACATTTCATTCATAGCTTCGGCAGCTTCTAAAAAGATTGGATTTCTCTTCCGAGCCAGAAAATATTTCTCTTCTTCCAATCTGTACACTCTCTATGTATCCCAAATCAGACCCTCTTTAGAATATTGTTCTCATGTCTGGGGAATGGCGTCCCCTACAACACTTAGCATTATGGACTCCATTCAAAAAAGAGTCGTTCGTCTTATTAATGATCCAACGCTTACAGAAAGGCTTCCTCTTCTTGCCCATCATCGAGCTGTAGGGGATCTGTCGCTCTTCTATAGGTATTTTCACGGCTTCTGCTCAGAGGAATTGGCCAGTAGCAACAGAGCAACACGTAGTGCAACTTTTATGCATCCTTTTACAGTTCAGTTAGAAAGGCCCCGAACTTCCCGCTTTCTTCGTTCCTTTATTCCTAGAGTGTCAAGACTATGGAACCTGCTGCCTGCAGAAGTTTTTCCTTCTCCTCCCAATCTCAAAAAATTTAAGTCCCGTGTGAACAAACTTCCTCTCACCACACTGAAGAAACCCACGGTACGTTAGTACTTAGGCATCAGCCTTCATGGACTGTCCCAAGATTAAAAAAAAACAATGTACAGGAAAGCGATTTTTTAAATTAATTTTTTGTCATATTTTTTTAATTTTAGGTTAAAAGCTTAAAATAAGGAAGTTTTCTTAAGTGGTAGTGGATTATTTGGAAAATTCTAAAATAGAAAATAATTTTACTTTTTACGCCTTTTTTTTCTATAATTTTTTATATTCAGTTTTTCACCATTATGAACGGTTTCGGAGATATCGAGGTTTGTCGCACCATTGAGCCACCTTGTAAGCAGAATGTTTATAAAGTATTTGTACAAACTTTGTACGGAAAATGTTTAACTAATTTAAAAATAAAAAGTTTATTTGAAGTGAAAAGCTTCCTGATTAACTTTTTTTTTTAAATCAGAAACCAATGTTGACATGTCAGAATCATTTTTATGAAAATTTTACATCTGGTTGAAATTAAAAGTTTTTTTTTCTGCTCGCACAGCACACAGTTTTGTATTTGCCTAAATTTTATATGCTTCTTCAAAGAAAATTTTAATAGTAACTATCACTAAAATGTTTTTATATGCAACTAAATGTATAAAAGTAGGTTTTGTCTTAATTTAACTAAAAATAAAGCGCTATAAATAAATAAACCCCTACATTTAAAATATGTTTTTTAATCAAATAATTTAAATGAACATGTAAGTTTAAAATTGGTATATTTTAAAATTTTAAAGAAAAAATATAGTCTTCATCTTTATTTATTTGTAAGTAATAAAAAAATGTATTTTATTTAAGATTGCTTAGTTTAAATTATTACTACCAAAAAAACCAAGACCAGCAAGACTCTTGCAGCAAGACCAAGACCAAGACCAAGACCACGATCGGTGGTGAGACATGCAGACCAAGACCTCTTGGTTGCAAACCAAGACCAGACTTGCAAGACCAAGACCTATCTTGGTCTTGGTCTTGATTGTGCTCATCACTAAAACCTCTTTCCCATTCTCTCTCTCTTAATTTGTGCGTGATACATCTTCCGCCAAATAATCAGCACAAGGCGCGAGAGAAATGTTATACAGCTATTCTTCTTACTCTCTCGCACGCTTGTCCGCACAGCCCAGCGGCACGGCTGCCTCTACTAGGTATATGCACAAAAAGTAACCCTCACGAAAGTGGCAAAGATGCAAAGGCAATAGATGCAGTAAACCTGAAAACGCTTAATATTTACGAAACAGTTGAAGATAGGTATAGGACATTGAACATAAAATATGTCTAGAATGCTTTGAAAAAACCAAAAATTGAATAATATATAGGGTTTTGCATTTAAATTAAGAAAGTTGATACTGGCCACCGTCACATGACACATCCTGTATAAACAGTTTTAGTTGAAAAAAATGCGCAATTAAAAATACCAATCGACATGTCCGAGCATTTTTTCGAATAAGCCCCCGTTAATTTAATATTGAATTTATTCCATTTGGCTGATCCACACTGTATGTAACAATAAAAATGGGGAAAAACTTTTTTTAGCGAAATGTAGGATTTAGGGGTGCCTTTTTTAGCCCTTCCAAGCCCTCAAGTATAATTCCTAATGTCATATTCGAAGTCAGTGGCCCAAAAAACTTATTTAAGAAACGTTTTTTTGGGATAGTTTTATGTTTGGGGGGGGTAAATGTAAAAAGAGGGTTAAAAAAACCTTTTCGTAGGATCCATTACTTTTTTTCCGGCAGTTTTTAGCTGATTTGTTTCTAAAGAAAATGCAAAAGGTTTAATCTCGATTCATTACCTTCCAAAATCATTTAACGGTAAATTACAGATTTACCCGGACTAAAATGCATTTCTCCTCCGTTGCCTGGCTCCTCCACTACCGCTACTCTACTCTGCTTCGCTCGCCGTTTTTCGCGTTTTGCACGACTTTCAGAGACTTTTTTCACCGATTTTCCACCCCCTAAGCAAAAAATTCAAAATATGAAGAGAAGATTTTGATCTCTACTTTCATATGCCGTTTTCAGAATCAAAATATATTGATCCGCCTTAAAATGGCGAGCCTCGTAAAAAAAGCCCTTAAATTTTTGATAAGCCCTAAACTATAAATCCGACAGAAACCATTTTCTGCGTAGTTAAACTGCATTTAGCTATCATTTTTCAAAAAATTACCCCTAAAACTTTAACCGAACGGAGATATAATTTTTTGAAAAAAGGTTTATTTTAGGAGTTTTTCTCCGGATTTTCTTGGCAGGAAATGCTCGGAAAAAGCTCTGTAAAAAACCAGTTTGTAGATTTTTTAATTCTCTAAAATAGTCCCATTGACACCATCGCGACATTTCTAATAGTTTTTGAGTTATACGCGAAAAACAAAAAAAACTTTTTTACAGTGTTTATTGTTTAAACAATTACTGTAAACAAATTCGCTGGGGCCAAAACCGGGGTTTTCATCTATTTATCATGTTTTAACAGATGGCACAGGTTGTTTCCGGCTAAATTTAAGTAGCAAAAAAATCTCTATTGATTGGCCTATACTTAAATGCAGTAAAAATCAGTTAAACCATTTAAAAATGTTAACAAAAATAGTAAGTACTGTTATGTTATGTGTTTTAATAGTAAAATAACAGAAAGTAAAAAAATGATATTATTTATTTTAGATGAATTACTTTTTTATTACATTAAGACTTTTACGTAAGTAAAATTTTATAAGCATATAATAGGATTTATACCTACTCTAACAAGCTTATACAATACTAACCCTTGGTAAATAAAGTTTCAACTTTCAAACTAGGAGTAAAATAATTGCCAAGGCAAAAATAAAAAGCCATATTCAACAAATTTGTGTTTTTTTTTTAATTTTATTAGAAATTGCAAAAGACTTTTTCATAAAATTTAATTTAGGAAATCTTCCATCCTTTATATTTGCTATGAATAAAACGTGTTGGGGAATAAAGTATAAAGGTCAACAAAGATGATTTGTTGTATTCAAAATAAGAGTAGAAAATGTGTTTGTAGTTTAACCTTAAAATTACTTAAAACCTGTAAACATGTCAAATTATTTCTATGATGACAGCTCATTAATAATTCTAAAAAACATAATTCCAAGAAGATGGTGTCACCTTTTACTATAAGCTCGGATAGTAAAAAATATTTTTCTCGTGTTCCTCTATTATCTCCTAAAGCAAAGAAAAATGTTTTTATAATAAATTTTCGTGGACATCCTAAGTATGATAAAGATTACATTGTGTCGAAAAGAAACCAACTAACTAAAGGAATAAACTTACTTTTGCGTGAAGAATACCCAAGCATATCTTTAGAAGAATTATATCACACAGTCGAGGATCTCGTACAATTAGATCACAGGCAAAATGTATTTTCCGATTTAAAATCCATCAATGAAAAATACCTTTGTGAAAAACTAGAAAAACTTCTATTAGTGGATTCACAAAAAAAACTTCTTGACAATCTTATACCTCTTTGGAAATATTACAATAAAAAAGTGGTGTTGATTAAAAATGTTTATTTACATTACGATAGATCTTCTAAAAATGAATTTAAATTTAACGCGATTCAAGCAATGTGTCTAAAACTTTTTAAAGATATTATCATTTTAAACCCATTTGTATCAAATGGACTTTCGTCACAACTTCTAAAAGAATTAGATTCTGAAAGAAAAAAAATAGTTACTAATAGAGAAGAAATTGGAGATGTTTTATCCATGTTAACTGATCTCGATGTATATGTGACCGTTTTTGAAAACAAGTTTATTGAAGAGTCGAAGTTGTATTTTCAAAGGGATGGCTGTACCATTACAGAGGAGGAAATGGATATAAAAACGTATTTAACGCATGTGAATATGCGAATCGAGGAAGAACAAACACTCAACTATCTTCCTAAAGAAACCACGCAAAAAGTTTTATTCATCCTTTATAGGTAATAATGTCCATAAAAACTTAATAGTAAAATTCCGAAAACATTTACGATAAAAGTAGAATATATCAACTTTTAAATATACAGGGTTATTCATTTTAAAGTAGACAGGGCTTTATTTTTGAACTTCCCTGTACTTTTTTTAAAAACGAATATAGCCATTTCGTGTATTTTTTCCGTAGAATTCAATAATCTAATCAGAAAAATATTTAAAACAAAAACAAAAGAGTTACAGCACGAGTGACGTATTTTTTAAATGGAATACCCCGTATATTTTTATATCAATAGATAGAGATTTTCACGAGGAATACGGTGATATAGGGGTTGCTGGGTTTATTTCTTGCGGTTCTGCTGCAATTCAATCTAAAAATTGCATGATACTATAAGGATAGTTTCACCTGAAAAAACCTGACTGCCACAGGTCACAGGTGCTTATTTGTCAAAGTCAAGAATTTTAAAAATACGTTTATTACTTTTTGGAGTAGTTTTATAATGAGGTTTTTATCAGAAGAACGGCTTCAAATTATATTATATGCTAAAAATGATATGATATATCTATTTCTAAACCAAGCAGCAAAATTACAATAAACGGAAAAAATTAAAATACAATACGAGGTAAAATATGGTGGTAATAAAAACACTTATAACAAAAAATTATAATATTACTAATAATTTAAATGTTCTATATGACGTTATTTTCGAAACATGATCTATAACCCCTCCTTATCCTTTTTAAGCTCGCCGATATTATTTAAGGTTCTTGGTTAAGACTATTAATTTTATTTACAATTTTTTTTCTCATTTCTTCCGTGTTTGTGTTCCCATTTTGGTAAACGACATTCTTTAAGTGACCCTATAGAAAAGTGTCCAAAATTGTAATATAATACTGCACAACTTGACGAACAGCATGGGGCGGCGCTCCGTCTTGTTGTCAAATTATCTTGCGATACGTTTCGAGTGGCAATTCTTCTAAAATGTCCTCAATATCGTTTTCAAGAAGATTGAGATATCTTTCCCCAGTTAAGGATCCCTCATAGAATAGAACAATTCTATTGTGATACAAAGTAAAATAATTTAGAATAGTTCGATCCCGGTTTCTTTTTCTCTTTGTAGTCTTTTTTCTAATATGTAACGATTTTTTTCTTCGAATAAGACCTTCAGTTTTAAAATCGTTTTTACTGATATATTTCGGTGAAAATTTGCAACATATCTTTGTTATGTTTCCTGGCGTTTTCTCCACATTTATAATAGAGAGTTATATTTTGAAGCCGTTCTTCTGCTTCTGATGGAAACCTCATTATAAAACTACTCGAAAAAGTAATAAACGCATTTTTAAAATTCTTGACTTTGACAAATAAGCACCGGTGACCTGCGGTAGCCAGGTTTTTTAAGTTGAAACTATCCTTATAGTCAGAGGCGGATTTAGATATTTGCCGCCTAGGGACTGATAGCGTATTGCCGCCCCGCCCGCCACAACCCCAGCCACCCCCGCGGTCCACGTCCACCAGTATAGCGCCGGTTGATAATAGGTTATTCGTGTCTTAAATTTTCTTCTATGTTTACTCTATTTTAATATATTCTTAGCAAAAAAGGTCACACACACACTCTTCATTCTTATTTACTTTAGCTATTTCTCATTTAATAATAATACTAAGGATAGTATGATTCAAAGTCATAAATTACAGGAGAGAGTAAAACTCACAACATGTCAATACACAAAGAACGATATTTATTTGTATGTAGGTATAGTAACATTTAGGTAAAAATTTAATAAGATATAAATCTAATATTTCGTTGATCCAAACAACAAACATGTAAACTTACTTTAGAAACGATTGACACGCTTAAAGTACAATACTAATAAACATAAAATCGTACTTCTGGTGAAGAATTGTTTAAAAGGAAAATTACAATTGTTTTCTTCAAAATCTTCGAGATTTGGTGTTCGAAAAAGCGTCAATAACGTCTTCGAAGTCCACATTCTTAGTTATCGCATCATCAATGCTTAGGACTGCTACATTTTGAAGATGTGTTTCACGCATTTTAGAGCGGGAATAATCTTGTATCAATGTTGAACAAT
Source organism: Listronotus oregonensis (assembly GCA_019359885.1). Classification (NCBI taxonomy): domain Eukaryota; kingdom Metazoa; phylum Arthropoda; class Insecta; order Coleoptera; family Curculionidae; genus Listronotus; species Listronotus oregonensis. The sequence goes on from JAHBCN010000076.1 coordinate 43,907, forward strand.
TAGTAGCTGGGATGGTCAAAAATAGCCTCAACGTAATATCTATGTAAGGGTATATGTCTAGCAGGTTGTTTTCATGCAAGATCTCATACAATCTCAGAAGAGTTTTTGGTCGTTCCTTTTCATTAAATTGTTTTAAAAATCCAAAAAAATGTAAAGCCCCATTGGCAAATTCCTCTGGTTTGGGAAGATCTTTGTTATAAAAATTGCACAATCTGCTACTCTGATCAATAAGTTTTTTCATATCAATGCGCAAAGCATCGCTTTTGACTAGGAAGCAAAACAGTGAATTTATCTCGTCATACGAATTCTTTCTTTTTTTTTCAATTCATTGATCAGAGTGTCGAGGATTTACTAGACGTTATCACGTCAAAAAGGTAAAATTTGCCGCCCCCTTAAATTTGCCGCCCTGGACTGTAACCCCTTTAGCCCCCCCTTAAATTCGCCACTGCTTATAGTATCATGCAGTTTTTAGACAATTGCAGCAGAACCGCAGGAAATACACCCAGCAATCCCTATATCACCGAATTCCTCGTGAAAATCTCTATCTATTGATATGAAAATATACGGGGTATTCCATTTAAAAAATACGTCACTCGTGCTGTAACTTTTTTGTTTTTGTTTCAAATGTTTTTCTGATTAGATTATTGAATTCTACGGAAAAAAATACACGAAATGGCTATATTCGTTTTTTAAAAAAGTACAGGGAAGTTCAAAAATAAAGCCCTGTTTACTTTACCTGTACAGTTACTTATGGAAAACTTGTTTTTGGCATGACGTTTTACTTGCAAATTTGACATTTAAAAAAAAATCTAAAAAGGGGTATACTTGACTATTTCTTTTCAAATATAAAAAAGTACTTTCTCAAAATTTTTCTAAAAATCTACTATCTATCTCATATATCTATATCCATAATCTATTTTCATATTTTGCTCTGTATTTTGCAATATGTTTTTTTATACGTGTTTTTAATTACACAGGTCAAGCTGTAATCCACGCAAGAACGCGGGAAGCGGTTAGGTGGTACTAGGCTTTTTGGGTCGCTGATTACGATAACCTCCATCACGTCAGGTTCAAGGTCATTTAAACGTCAAGCGAAGAAAAAACCATCGGAAAATCTGGAAAAACTCGTGCACATGTTTTTGAGGTGCTGAATCCGAATTTGGCGTTTATTTACACTTTTGATTTATCTATATGCATAAATTTTTCCTAGGCTTTTTTTCCACTTAACCCTCAAATGACCTTGAATCTGACCCTATGAAGGTTAACTGACCTCAGATTCTGATTCGCCCTCAAAAACATACGCACGAATTTTTTCGAATCGTACTTAATATTTATATCCCAAATACACTTTAAAATTACCTTGAAATGACCTTGAATGACTTCTAGGATAAATGTAAATAAACGCCGAATCCGGATTTAGCGACCTCGAAATCATGTGCATGAATTTTTCCAAATTTTTCCGATGGTTTTTTTCTTTACTTGACCTTCAAGTGACCTTGAACCTGACGTGATCGAGGTTAAACGACCCTCTTATTGCAAACAGCGACCCTAAAAACCCTAGTAGCACCTAATCGCTTTCGGCGTTTCCGCGTATAGGTATCAAATGTTGACCGGTGTTATCAATTATCAACACACCTTCTTTATTCCTAATAATTTTAAAATAATGGTGTATTGTGACAATATGATTCTTTTTGTTGCAGGGAAATGCTTGAAATTTATCTTATAGATATTTTAAATAAAGGTTTTCGGAAATTGATGGACGAAAATTCAATAGAGTACCTTACTCTTTTATATAATTTATTCAGCAAAGTCTCCAATGGTGTTTTGTTGCTAGTCGACTATTTTGAAAAATACGTGGAAGATTGTTGTTCTTATATTGTAAATAAGGCTACCGATAAAAGTATGATTCAAGACTTAATTAATTTAAAAGACAGGCTGGACCAATTTATTAACGTATGCTTTGAACAAAACCGAGTATTTCATGAAGTAATTAAGACCAGTTTTGGTAGGAAAATCAACTTTAAAAACAATCAGTCCGCGCAGTATTTAGGGAAGTATTTGGACGCTAAGCTTAGATCGAAGAGCATAAGTGAAGATGAATTAGAAATGATCCTCGATAAGGTTATGATTATCTTTAGGTAAGATTTTAAATTTAAATTAAATTTTACCAATTTTCAGTTAATTGTGTAATCAGTAATTAAAGTTAATTATTTAAGTATTAAGAGTTTACCTAAATTGATTTTATTTTACTACCCTCACTTACCCCCTTATTACAAAGTCCAAAACTGTAAATGATGTAATCCTAAACGTTGGTTAAATTAAGTTAAGGACGTCTCTTTAGGCTATTGACTATTACTTTGTATAAGGCCACGTAAAGAATTTTATTTTTATGGTTTTTGGGTGCCTAATAAGAAAAATTAAAACCTAATAGTCCCGGGCCATAATTAAATTTAGCTTTTTATATATATATATTATATATAAATATTATTTTTATTTAAATATATATATATATAATATAATTATATTATATATAATATTAATAAAAATATATATTAATATATATATATATATAATATATAATATATATATATTAATATATATATATATATTATATATATATATTATATATATATTATATATATATATATATATATAAATATTAATAATTTAATATATATATATAAATTAAATAATTAATTAATTGCGGGCTGTACCGGTGCAAAAGATAATCTTTGGAGTAGAGAAGCGCCAATCGTGAATGATTCGATCACAGTGACCGAATCGTTTATGAATATTGAACGATCGAATCCCGACGGTTGCGTGATCGAATCACTACCCGACTGAAAGGAAAGTAACGTAACGAATGAAGTTGTGTTGTCTGGCTGGCGACTGGTACTTCGCCTGCTCCGCCTTGCAATAATTCGTTCATGCCAATCAATAACCAGTCCAGTGTGCCATGTGTCACCATATCGAAATATCGACCGATCGACCATCGCTTTTTAAAATGTTTCGTTTTTTTATTTACTCTTTTATCTTAGCTACTGCCTGAGAAACACAATTTTATAGCATGACATGTTGTTATTGACTACTAGAGTAAGTAGCAGGCTATGGAAAAACAAAAATAAACAGTAATTGTTATCAGGTCACTGAAGCTGTCAAAAAGCAGTGTGTTTTCCGTGTTAGTCCTTTTTTTTTGTAACATCTTTAATTTTGCTAGTATGCAACGTGAAACAAGAAATCTTACTCGCGAAGAATGTGCTTAAGCATTAGTTCTGTTTGAAGAAGGTTGGAATTACCGAAATATTGGCGTACGATTTAATGTATGTCATACAACCATCTCAGGGGTCATAAAAAGATACAGAGAGACTGGAAGTCTTGCCGCAGACCGAGACAAGGAAAGAGGCGAATAACGACCCCGATCCATGAGCGATTTTTAAGACTTTCAGCCCCAAGACAACGTTTTGTTACAGCCCGTACCCTTCAAAGTCAGTTACAAGATGCCAGTGGCTTACAAGTTCGTAGTAGACTAAGGTAACATAATTTGAGACCTAGAATTGCTGCTTGAGGTCCAGCTTTAACTAGAGATCATCGGAGAGCGAGCACCATAACTGGTCCCGTTTTTGTTTGTACAATAATGACAGCCGTATGCGTGTATATCGACGCCCTAACAAACGGTATGCTCAGTGTAATTTTTCAAATACCACATTATTTGGAGAAGGATCTGTGATGGTCTGGGAAGGCATTTCTTTGACTGGTCGCACCAGTGGCGGCGCAAGGCGTCGGCGACGTCGGCCACTGTGTCTTAAGGGGCCTCTCAAAACAGTTTTACAAGTGACCTATATTTATTTTAATTTCGCCAATCTAGGTATTCAGAATCGTGTGTCTGGCAACACTATGAAATGTTGTTTCGCCCGAATAAGAGTACTCAATATAAATCCAAAAGCATTCTTTACGCCATCCGGATGCCACAGTTAGAATTTACTTTTGATAGATGCAGCTAACTCTTCAACCACCTATGTGCTATTTTCAAAGTCAAGCAAGCGTTGGGAGATCGTTTAAAGTAAATTAAAATTGACAAGAAAACCTCCTTCTGAAACGCGTTTGGAGAGTAGAATTGGAGCAGTAACAGCAATATTTTTACAACTTGATTATGTTATCGAATGCGTGAATGATCAGAAAAATAAAACTAATGATTCCGAAATTCTAAGCGACAGTAAAGCAGTCCTGAACGAAATGTTAACTTTGGAGTTTATTGTTGCAATACATGTGTGGTATGAGGTATTGGTACGTGTGACCAACATAAGTAAACTATATATGGCAATCGGTTCGGGTCAACTTGAAAGTCGTTATTAATACTTTACGTTCATTTTGTAGCTGGATTAAAGAATTCCGTAATACTGGATTTGAAAAAAACGTAACAGAAGCTAGACTATTTATGAAGAAAAGTACTTACGAAATTTAGTCTCAATTTAAGGAAAAAAGAATAACTAGGAAAAAACAAATGTTCGGTTGCGAACATACCGATGAATCAGTTGAATCTCCTGAAATGCAATTCAAAGTCAACTTTTCTAACACCATGATAGATGCCATAATCAGTGGCCTACCCAGAAAAAAGATTGGGGGGGGGCAAATCATGCCCGCCGGAGGACAGTCCGGCGAATACGGAAAGTTTTGGGGGTGCCACACCCAATTTTTACCAAGAAGTCGTTAAAACCATTAAAAGATCAAGGATTCGGCGCCCTCTTAAATGGCAAATGGGGGGCGTCCCCCCGCGCACTACTGCCGAGGTCTTAAAAAAATCTTTCTCAAGTCTTTTGGGGGGTGGAATGCCCCCTTGCCCTCCCCCTGGGTACTCCACTGGCCATAATAGTCGACACCGATTGTCGTTTAGAGAGCTCAATGAATATTTTACGCAATTTAGTTTTATTTATGATATCAATCATTTAAAATCTATACCAAAAGAGAATCTTCTCAAACATTGGAATGATTTAGGTACAATACTTCGGGAAGGCGAAAACAGTGACATACAGCCTTTCAACCTATATAAAGAACTTCAGCTTTTAAAAACTTATTCACTAGACTCTATCAACTCATCCATTATATTTAAGAAAATAATTTAAAAGAAATATATCCAAATGTTTACATTACAATCAGGATCATGCTCACAGTTCCGGTCAGTACAGCCTCCGCTGAGAGAAGCTTCTTAATGTTGAAATTGATAAAGACCTATTTGAGAAGCACGATGAGCCAAGACAGACTATCCGCGTTATCAGTTCTGTCAATCGAAGATGAAATAGCGGTAGTCTTAGCTCCGACACAATCCTGAAAAAATTCAGTGAGGCTAAAAGTCGATAAGTCAGACTATTTTAAATTCTGTGTGTATTTTTGGTTATCATTTGATTATCAACAATAAAAGTTGTTTACTCATACATTATTTTATGACTTGGCTTTTTTCTCCGGCTTCGGTTTTTTTTTTGGTAAGTAAAAGAGGCCTCGCGAATTTGATGTCGCCGATGTCCGCATGTGGTCTAGCGCCGCCACTGGGTCGCACGGAACTTGTGGTTATAAATAATGGAAGACCTACAGCTAAAAGGTACATATTGGAGGTTTTAGATCAACGTGTAGTGCCATTTGCGCCATATATAAGGCAAGGATTTTTGTTGATAAACGATAATGCCAGGCCTTACGTTGCTCGAGTTGTAACCAATTATCTCGCAGAAGTCGGAATCATGGCCAGCTCGAAGACCGGATTTGAATCCTATAGAGAACCTCCGGGCTACTGTTGGAAGAAGACTACAAGAGGAACCTAATCAGTTGCACACGTTGGAAGACGTTGGGCGAAGACTGATTCAAATATAGGAAAAAATGGACCAAAATGATATACGGTCCCTTTTTTTAAGTATGGTCCGGCGCTGTCAAGAAGTTATTCTTTCCAGAGGCGGAAAGACTCGCTACTAAGACTTTCGTTTACTATTTATCTTTGTTTTTGTTTTTTTTTTGTTGTTTAATTTATTTCTTCATAAAAACATGTCAAATGTCACTGTCATCGCGCACGGTGCCGATAGGAAATTCCTTTAATTTTTAATGGGGTCAATTATTGGCTTTCCTAATTATTTTGGAGAAAAAATCTTTTAACGTTTATTGAAGAGCATGCAAATTTACGAGCTGACGTTTACGAATGCTGTACTTAAAAAAATATTATTAAACTATATTTTATCATTAAAATAACGTTTTAAAACAATAAAAATAATTGGAAAAATATTTTTGAAAAGTTGTAAAACTTAAAAATCATATCCCTCTCAAATTTTAATAAAAATTTTTAGCGCTCTTTTTAAAGGTTTTGAAGTTAGCTTTCTGTTTTGTAAAGCCATGCCTATACCTTATTTTCCCTCAGAAAAAAAAGTGGTGAACAAATATCTAAAAAAGCGTGTTTTTATGATTTTTTTTGTAATTGATTTGCACAATTTTTTTTTCAACTTTTACATCACAATTGGAAATTTAATTGTTTCCAGAAAAAAACAAACACTACACGTCTTCGTTTGCATGCGAATATAATATTTCAGTTTAAAAGTGCTTGTTTTTATTTAGTTTTAATGGTATTAATGTATGTACCTTTGGATGTCTAACTATGCTACTTCGTTCCGAAAACTTATAAAAAGAAACTTTATTTGTAACAGTAGGAAAAATTTTGTCCTAATAATGAAAACAATATGTCAAATGCAAAAATATCATTAAATGCCGATTTTTTGTACTCTAAAACTTATAAGACACGTAAACATATGTTCTAGGTACATTCATGGAAAGGATGTGTTTGAAGCTTTCTACAGAAAAGATTTAGCCAAAAGACTTATTTTCGATAAATCAACCAATCAAGATATAGAGCGTAGCATAGTTGTTAAACTAAAAGAAGAATGTGGAGACGGTTTTACTGCAAAATTGGAAGGTATGCTTGGAGATATCAATCTAAGTAGTACAATTAACAGCAATTTTAAGGAGCATCTGATTCACGCGCATCAACATCTATTGGAAAAATCAGATATCTCTATCTTAATATTGTCTAGTAGTTACTGGACCAATGCTAATTCCAACTTAGATATTATCTTACCCGATGAGCTATTAAATTATCAAGCTATATTTAATAAATACTATATTCTCATTCATTCTGGAAGGAAGTTGGACTGGCAACCCAACTTGGGACACTGCCTTGTAAGGGCCACGTTTGGCAATGTTGTAAAAGAATTACAAGTGTCTTTGTTTCAGACACTCGTATTGCTGTTGTTTAATGATAATGACACGTTAACTTCTAGAGAAATACAAGAAATGACCAAGTTGGAACCAAAAGAACTTATAGTTACACTACACTCGCTAGCCTGTGGAAAAAATAAAATACTTCTTAAAGAATCGCAAGAAAATACAGTAACAATGGAAGATGTTTTTTGGTTCAACAATAATTTTTCTGATAAACTTTTTAGAATTAAAGTTAATCAAGCGCAGTTAAAAGAAAGCATCGACGAGCAAAAAGCTACAGAACAGAGTGTTTTGGCAGATAGAGTATTCCAAATAGATGCTGCAGTAGTAAGAATCCTAAAGAGGAAACGGGTTATCAGTCCTAATGAATTGCTTGCAGAACTCTTTAATATTTTGGATATTCCGATTACACCGCAAGAATTTAAAAAAAGAATTGAAGTTCTTATTGATAGGGAGTATATTAAAAAAGATTGTGGAAATCCTCCTACATATACTTATATTGCCTAATATCTGCGGAAACTTGTAAAATGTTTTTAAAATTTTCGGTACTCAATTTAAAATTTTAACTTGTATGCCCTTTGAATGTAAAAGATATATTAAATATAATAACAGGAATTTAATTTGTATTTTCTTTGTTGTAACAATAACTTATCTTAAAATGAACCTTATTGCCTATATATTTTTCTAAAGAGATACTAAAAACAATCAACATTTTATATAGGTTTGGTAAAAATTTATTAGAACATCAAACACAAAAGAATCTTATAAATTTAATTAAAAAAAAAACAGAAATTTCGGTAGTACGGTTTAAAGTGTCCTAAAAGAAAGAAAAGCTTGTAGTAGCCACTTAAATTAAAAAGCTGGGGAAAAACCAAAAAAAAAAAGGGGGCAAAAGGGGGCCCTTTTTTGAACCGGGAAAAACCCCAAGGTTTTAAAAAAAATTTTTTGGGGTTTTTTTTAAAAAAAATTTAAAAAAAAATTTTTTTGGGTTTTTTTTTGGAAACCCCCCCAAAAAATTTTTTTTAAAAATTTTTAAATTTTTTTTTTCCCAATTTTTTTTCCCTTTTTCCTTTTGAAAAAAAAAAAAAAAAAAAATTTTTTTTTTTTTAAAAAAAAAAAATTTTTTAAAAATTTTTTTTTTTAAAAATTTAAAAAAAAAGGGGGGGGAAAAAAAAAAAAAAAACCCCCCCAAAAAAATTTTAAAATTTTTTAAAAAAAAAAAAATTTTTTGGGGTTTTTTTTAAAAAAAAAAACCCAAACCCCGGAAAAAAAAAATTTTTTTTAAAAAAAATTTTTTTTAAAACAAAAAAAGGGGGTTTTTTAAAAAAAATTTAAAAATTTTTTTTTTATTGAAAAAAAAAAAAAACCCCAAAAAAAATTTTTTTTAAAATTTTTTAAACCCCCGGGGGGGAAAAAAAAAAAATTTAAAATTCTTTTTTTTTTTTAAAAAAAAAAAAAAAAAAAAAAAGGGGAAAAAAAATTTTTTTTTAAAAACCCCCCGGGGCCCCCCCAAAAAAAATTTTTTTTTTTTTTTTTTTTTTTGGGGGGTTTTTAAAAAAAAAAAGGAAAAAAAAAAAAAAAAATTTTTTTTTAAAAAAAAAATTTTTTTTTTGGGGGGGGGGGGGAAAAAAAAAAAAAATTTTTTTTTTGGGAAAAAAAAAAAAAATTTTTTTAAAAAAAAATTTTTTTTTTTTCCCCCCTTTTGGTTTTTTTAAAAAACCCTTTTTTTTGGGGTTTTTTTTTTTTGGGGGGGTTTTTAATTAAGGGGGGTTTAGAAAAAAAAAAAACCCCCCCCCCAAAAAAAAAACCCCCCTTTTTTACCAAAAAACCCCAATTTTTAAAAAACCCGGCCCTTTTTAAAAAAACCCCCCTTTAAAAAAAAAAAAAAAAATTTTTTTTTTTTTTCCCCCCCCCAAAAGGGGGGAAAAAAAAAAACCCCAAAAATTTTTTTTCCCCCCCTTTTCCCCAAAATTTTTTCCCCCTTTTAATTAATTTTTGGGGTTTTAAAAATTTCCCGGGAAAAAAAAATTTTAAAAAAATTTTTTTTTAAAAAAAAAAAATTTTTTGGTTTGGCCCCCCCCCTTTAAAGGGGTTTTTTGGGGTTTTTTTGGGGGAAAATTTTCCCGGGGGAAAAAAAAAACCCCCAAATAAAAAAATTTTTTAAAATTTTTCCCCTTTCTTTTAAAAAAAATTTTTTTTGGTTTCCCGGGGGAAAGGAAAAAAAATTTTGGTTTTTTTTTTTAAAAATCCGGTTTTTTTTTTGAAAAAAAAAAAAATTTTTTTCCCAAAATAAAAAAAAAATTTTTTTCCCAAAGTAAAAACCCCCCCAAAAAAAGGGGAAAACCCCCAAAAAAATTTTTTTTTTCCCCACCAAAAAATTTTAAAAAAAAAAAAATTAAAAAAAAAATTTTAAAAATTTTTTTTTTAAAAAATTTTTTTTTTTTTTAAAAAAAAAAAAAAAAAAAAACTTTTTTTAAAAAAAAAAAAATTCCGGGGCCTTCCACTTTTTTTTTTTTTAAAAATTTTAAAAAAAAGGGGAAAAAAATTTTTAAAATTTCAAAAAAAAAATTTTTTTTTAAATTTTCGGGGGGAAAAACCAAAATAAAAAAAAAACCCCCCGCCTTTTTTTTTAAAAAAACTTAAAAAATTTAAAAAAATTTTTAAAAAAGGAAAACCCGGTTGGGAACCAAAAAAAATTTTAAAATTTTAAAAAAAACCCCCCAAAAAAAGGGAACCCCCAAAAAAAAAAAAATTTCCCAAAAAAGGGGGGGGGAAAAAGGGGCCCCAAAGGGGGAACCAAAAAATTTTTTTCAAAAAAATTTTTTTTTAAAAATTTTTTTTAAAAAAGGGGGGGGGCCCTTTTTTAAAAATTTAAAAAAAATTTTTTCCCCCCTTTTTTAAAAAAAAAAAAAAATTTTTAAAAAAAAATTTAAAAAAAATTTTTAAAAAAATTTTTTTTTTTTTTTTAAAAAAAATTAATTAAAAAAAAAAATTTTTTTTTTTAAAACCCCCAAAAAAAAAAAAAATTTTTTTTGGGTTTTTTTTTATAAAAAATTTTTTTTTAAAAAAAAAATTTTTTTAAAAAATTTTTTTTAAAAAGGGTTTTTTTTTAAAAATTAAAAAAAAATAAAAATTTTTTTAAAAGGTTAAAAAAAAAAGACATTTTTTTTAAAAAAATTTTAAAAAAATTTTTTAAAAATTAACCTTTAAAAAAAAAAATTTTTTTTTTAAAAATTTTTTTTCCCCCCTTTTTTTAAAAAAAATTTTTTAAAAATTTTAAAAATTTTAAAAAAAAATTTTTATTTTTCCCCAAAAATTTTTTTTTTTTTAAAAAAAAAAAATTTTTTTTAAAAAAAAATTTTTTCCCCAAAAACAAAAAAAATTTTTTTTTTAAAAAAAAAAAAAAAAAAAAAAAATTTTTAAATAAAATTTTATTTTTTTAAAATTTTAAAAATTTTAAAAAAAAAAAAAAGGGGGGGGGAAATTTTTTTTTTTTTTTTTTTTTCCCCCCAAAAAATTTTTTTGAAAAAAAAGGGGAAAAAAAAAACCCCCTTTTTTTTTTCCCCCCCCCCTTTTTTTTTTTTCCAAAATTTTTTTTTCCCCAAAAAATTTTTTTTTTTAAAAAATTTTTTTTAAAAAAAAAAAAAAACCCCCCCAATTTTTTTTTTTAAAAAAACCCAAAAAAAAAAACCCCCTTTTTGGGGGGGTTTTTTTTAAAAAGGGGAAAAAAAAGGTTTTTTTTGGGTTGGGGTTTTTTTGGGGAAAAAAAAAAATTTTTTTTAAAAAAAAGAACAAAAAAAAAATTTTTCCCGGCTTTTAAAAAAAAAAAAAATTTTTTGGGGGTTTTTTTTTTTTTTTAAATTTTAAAATTAAAAAAAAAAAATTTTTAAAAAGGGGGGGAAAAAAAAAAAAATTTTTTTAAAAAAAAAAAAAAAAAAATTTTTTTTTTTTAAAAAAATTTTTTTTAAAAAAAATTTTTTTTTAAAAAAAAATTTTTTTTTTTTTAAAATTTTAAAAATTTTAAAAAAAAATTTTTTTTAAAAAAAAAAAAAACCCCCCAAAAAAACCCCGGGGGGTTTTTTTTTTAAAATTTTTTTTTTTCCCCTTGGTTTGGGCCCCCTTTTTTTTTTGGAAAAATTTTTTAAAATTTTTTAAAAATTTTTTTTCCCAATTTTTTTGGGGGGAAAAACCCCAAAAAAAAAATTTTTAAAAAAAACCCCCTTTTTTTAAAAAAAAAAAAACCCCCCTTTTAAGGGTTTTTAAAAAAAATTTTTTTAATTTTTAAAAAAAAAATTTGGAAAATTTTTTTTTTAAAAAAAAAAAAAATTTTTTTTAAAAAAAAAAAAAAAATTTTTGGGAAACCCCCAAAAAGGGGGGTTTTTTCCCCAAAATTTTAAAAATTTTAAAACCAAAAGGGGGAAAAAATTTTAAGGGAAAAGGGGGGGGAAAGGCCCCCGGGCCTTAAAAACCTTTTTTTTGGGGGGGCCCCCCCCCCAAAAAAAAAACCCCGGGGTTTTCCCCAAAATTTTTCCCTTTTTTTATTGTTTTTTAAAAATTTTTTTTAAAAAAAAAAAAGGGAATATTTTTTAAACTTCAGCTTGGTTTGATTTTTTTTAAAAAAAAAGGGAAGGGGTTTTTTTTTTTTTAAAATTTTTAAATTTTTTTAAAAATTTTTTTTTTTTTTTTTTAAAAAAAAAAAAAAAAAAATTAAAAAAAAAAAAAAGGGAAAAAAAAAAATTTTTTTAAAAACCCAAAAAAAAAAAAAAAAAAAAAAAAAAAAAAAAAAAAAAAAAAAAACCCCCGGTTGGGGGGGGGAAAAAAAAACCAAAAAAAAAAAAAGGGGGGGAAAAAGGGTTTTTTGGGGGAAACAAAAACCCCCTTTTTTACCCCCAAAAAAATTAAATTTTTCCAAAAAAACCAAAAAAAAAAAAAAAAAAAAAAACCGGGAAAAAAAATTTTTAAATTTAAAATTAAAAAAATTTTAAATTTTTCCCCCCCCGGGTTTTTAAAAAAAAAAAACCCCCCCCAAAATTTTTTAAAAAAAAAATTTTGGGGGTTTTTTTTTAAGGGTTTTTTTTTTTGGGGGAAAAAAAGGTTTTCCCCTTTTTTTCAAAAAAAAGGGCCCGGCAAAAGGAAAAAGGGGGGGAAAAAATTGAAAAATTTTAAATTTTCCCAAAAATTTAAAAAAATTTTTTTTTTTTTTAAAAAATTTTTTTTTTTTTAAAAAAAAATTTTTAAAAAAAAAAACCTTTTTAAATTTAAAAAAAAAAAAATTTTTTTTTTTTTAATTTTTTTTTTAAATGGTCCTTCAACTACCTATTTTTATTTAATAAGTATTTATTTAGTAAAAAAATTAATTAATTAAAAAAAATTTTTAAAATTTTTTTTTTGGGGGGAAAAAAAATTTTTTTTGGGGGGGTGTTGAAAAAGAAAAAACCCTTTTTCCCCAAAAAGGTTTTTTAAAAGGGGGAAATTTTTTTAATTAAAAACCCCCCCCGGGGGAATTTTTTTTTCCCCAAAAAAATTTTTTTAAAAAAAAAAATTTTTTTTAAAAATTTTTTTAAAAAATTTTAATTTAAAAAATTTATTTTTTAATTAAAAAAAAAAAAATTTTTTTTTTTTTTTTTAAAAACTATAAAAAAAAAAATTTTGGGGGGGGGGGGGGTTTTTTTTTTTTTTAACCCAAAAAAAAATTTTTTTTTTTTTAAAAAACATTAAATTTAAAATTTTAAAAAAAAAAAGGGGGTCAGAAAAAACAGGCCAAATACCGGGAAAAAATTTAAACACTTAGGTGCCACCAACCCCCCCCTTTTTTTTTTTTTTTGGTTTTGGGGGCAAAATTTTTAAAAATTTTTTTAAAATTTAAAAACCATTTAAAAAATTTTTTAAAAAAAAAATTTTTTTTTTTTTTTTTAAAAATTTTTCTTTAAAAAAACAAACTTTTTTTAAACCAAAAAAATTTTAAAAATTTTAAAATTTTTTTTTAAAAAATCCCCCCCAAAAAAAAAAAAAACAAAAAAAACAAAAAATTAAAAAAAAACCCTTTTAAAATTTTTCCCCCAAAAACCCCTTTTTAAATTTCCGGGCCCCCCAAAAACAAAAAAAAATTTTTTTTAAAAGTCAAAAAAAAAATTTTTTTTCCCCTTTTTTTGTTTTTTTTTCCCTTTCCCAAACCCCCAAAGGGCCCCCAAAAAAAAATAAATTTTTTAAAAATTCCAAAAATAAAATTTTTTTTAAAAAAAAAAAACCTTTGGGGAAAAAAAAATTTTTTTTAAAAGTGGCCCCCGGTTTTTTTAAAAAAAAGGGGGGTTTTTTCCCTTTTTAAAAAAAAAAAAAAAAAAAAATTTTTTAAAATGAAATTTTTTTTTTGGGGAAAAAAAATTTTTTCCAATTTTCCCAAAAAACCCCCCCTTTTTTTTTTAAATTTTTTCTTTAATTTAAAGGTTTTTTTTAAAAAATTAAAAAAAAATTTTTTTGGCCCCTTTTTTTTTTTTTTTTTTAAAAAAAAACAAATTTTTTCCCCCCCAAATTAACCCCCCTTAAATTTAAAAAAAAAAAATTTTTTTTTTTTTTTTAAAATAAAAAAAAAAAATTTTTTTTTTTTTGTTTAAAATTTTTTTAAAAAAACCTTTTTTTTTTAAAAAAGGGTTTTTTTTTTTTTTTTTTAAAATTTTTTTTGGGCCCAAAAAAAGGTGGAAAAAAAAAAATTTTTTTCCCTTTTAAAATTTTTAAAAAAAAAAAAAAAAAAAGGCCCCCCCCCAATTTTAATTTTTAAAAACTTAAATTTTTTTTTAAAAAAAAAGGGGTTTTGGGGGGGGTTTTAAAAAACCCTCCCCAAAATTTTAAAGGGTTTTTTTTTTAAAAAATTTAAAAAAAAATTTTTAAAAAAAAAAAAAGGAAAAAATTTTTTTAAAAAAAAAAAAAAAAAGGAAAAAAATTTTGGGGGAAAAGGGTTTCCCTTTTTTTTTTAAAAAATTTAAAACCCTTTTAAAATTGAAATTTTTTTTAAAAAAAAATTTTTTTCCCTTTAAAAAAAATCAATTTTTAAAAAAGGGGGAAAAATTTTTTTTTTTCCAAAAAAAAAACCCCCAAAAAAAAAAAAAGGCCCCAAAAATTTTTTTTAAAAATTTTTTTTTTAAAAAAGAAAAAATCTTTTTTTTTTTTAATTTTTTTTTTCCCAAATTTTAAAAATTTTTTAAAAAAAAATTTTTTTTGGGTCTTAAAAGGGGGTTTTTTTAAAAAAAAAAACCAAAAAATTTTTTTTAAAAATTTTTTTAAAAAAAAAATTTTAAAAAAAAAAACCCCCTTTTTTTAAAAATTTTTTTTAAAAAAAAGGTTTCCAAAATTGGGGCCAAAATTTTAAATTAAAAAAAAAAATTAAATTAAAAAAATTTTTTTTTTTTCCTTTTAAAACCCCCCAAAAAAAAAACCTTTTTTTCCCCAAAAAAAAAAAAAAAATTTGGAAAAATTTTTTAAAAAAAAAAATTTTTAAAAAATTTTTTTTTTGGAAAATTTAAAAAAAACCCCCCCCCCCAAAAAAAAAAAAAGGAAAAAAAAAATTTTAAAAAAAAATTTTTTTTTTACGGGGGTTTTTAAAATTGGGGTTTTTTCCCCCCCCCCGTTTTTAAAAAATTTTAAAAACAAAAAACCTTTTTGGGGGTTTTAAATTTTTTAAAAAAAAATAAAAAAAAATTTTTATCAAAAAAAAATTTTTTTTCTTTTTTTTGGGGTTTTTTAAGGGGGAAAAAAAAAATTTTTTGGGTTTTTTTCCCCAAAAACCTTTTTAAAAATTTTTTTTCCAAATTCCCAAAAAACCCCCCCAAAAAATTTGGGGTTTTTTTTTTTGGGGGGGCCCCGGGGTTTTTTTTTTGGGAAATTGGGGCCCCTTTAAAAAAAATTTCCCCAAAAAAAAAATTTGGGGGAAAAAGGGGGGGTTTTTTTTTAAAAAAAAATTCCCCTTTTTTGTTCCCCCCTTTTTTTTTTGGGTTATTTTAAACTTTTCGGAAAATTTTTTTAAAAAAAAAAAGGGGGTAAATTTTTAAAAAAAATTTTTTTTTTGAAAATTTTTTTTTTTTAAAATTTTTTTAAAAAAAATTTTTTTTAAAAGGCTTTTTTTTTAAAAAAAATTAAAATTTTTTAAAAAAATTTTTTTTTTAAAAAAAAAAAATTTTTTTAAAATTTTTTTTTTAAATTTGGGAAAAAAAAAAAATTATTTTAAAAAAAATTTTTTTTTTTTTTTTTTTGGGTTTTTTTTTTTTTAAAAAAAAAAAAAAAAAAACCAAAAATTTTTTTTAAAAAAATTGTTCCCAAAAAAAATTTTTTTTTTTAAAAAAAATTGGTCAAAAAAAAAGGGGGGGAAAAAAAAAAAATTTTTTTTGTTTAAAAAAAAAAAAAAATTTAAAAAATTTTTTTTTTTTTTTTTTCCCCCCCCAAAAAAATTTTAAAAAAAATTTTAAAAAAATTTAAAAAAAAAAAATTTAAAAAAAAAAAATTTTTTTTTTATTGTTTTAAAACCCCATTTTTTAAAAAAAAATTTTTTCCCTTTTTTTTTTTTTTCCCAAAAATTTTTTAAAATTTTTTGGTTTTTTTTTTTAAAATTTTTTTTTTAAAAAAAAAATTTTTGTTTTTAAAAAAAAATTTTTTTTTTTTTTTTTTTTAAAATGGTTTTTTTTTTTTTTTTAAAAAATTTTAAAAAAAAAAATTTTTTTAAAATTTTTTTTTTTTAAAAAATTTTTTTTTTTGGTTTTTAAAATTTTTTTTTTTTTAAAAAAAAAAAAAATTTTTTTTTAATTTTGGGTTTTTTCCCCCTTTTAAAAAATTTTAATTTAATTTAAATTGTGGTTTTTTTTTTTTTTTTTTTTAAAAAAATTTCCCCTAAATTTTTAAAAGTTAAAAATTTTTTAAAAACCCAAAAATTTTCCAAATTTAAAAAATTTTTTTTTCCAACCCCTTTTTATTTTAAAGGGTTTTTTCTTTTTTTTTTTTTTTGAACAAAAATTTTTTTTTTAAAAAAAAAAAAAATTTTTGGGGTTTTTTAAAATTTTTTTTTTTCCCCCCCTAAATTTAAAAAATTTAAAAAATTTTTTTTAAAAAGGGTTTTAAAAAAAGGTTTTTTTTAAAAAAATTTTTGGGAAAAAAAAAAGTAACCCAAAAAAACCCCCCCTTTTTTTTTTTTTTTAAAAATTTTTTCCCCCAAAAAATTTTTTTTTTAAAAATTTTTTTTTAAAAATGTTAAAAAAAAAAAAATTTTTTTCAAAATTTTTTAAAAAAAAATTTTTAAAAAATTTTGGGGGAAAAAAAAATTTTTTTTCCCTTTTTTTTTTTTTTTTTTTTTTAAAAGGGGAAAATGTTTTTTTTTTTTTTTTTTTCTTGTTTTTGGGATCTTTTTTTTTAAAAAAAAATTTTTTTTTTTTAAAAAAAAAAATTTTTAAAAAGGTTTTTTTTAAAAAAATTCTTTTTGTCTTAAAAAAAATTTTTTTTTTAAAAAAAACCTTTTTTTAAAATTTTTTTTAAAATTTTTGGGAAAAAAAAAATTTTTTTTAAAAATTTGGGGAAAAAAAAATTTTTAAATTTTTTTTTAAAAAAAAAATTTTTTTAAAAAAAAAAAAATTTTAAAAACCAAATTTTAAAAAATTTTTTGGGGGAATTTTGAAAATTTTTTTAAAAAAAAAATTTTTTTTTTTTTTTTTTTATAAAAACCCATTTTTAAAAAAAAGGGTTTCCCCCCCAAAAAAAAAAAATTTGGGGGAAAAAAAAAAAGGGTTTTTTTAAATTTTAATTTGGTTTTTTAAAAAGGTTTTTTTTTTTTTGGGGGGGAAAAAAAAATTTTAAAAAACCCCCCAAAAAAAAATTTTTTTTTTTTTGGAAAATTTTTTTTAAAAAAAAAAAAAAATTTTTAAAATTTTTTAAAAATTTAAAAATTTTTTTTTTTTTTTTTCCCCCCCTTTTTTAATTTTTTTGAAAAACCCCCTTTTTGGGGGGGGGGCAACGTTCAAAAAAAAATTTTTTTTTTTAAAAAAAAAAACCCCCCTTTTTGGGGGGGTTTTTTGGGCAAATTTAAAAAGGGGGGAAATTTTTAAAAAATTTGTTGTTTAATGCCCTGGTCCGTTCATAAAATATTTATTAATTTATTTACTTATTATGAAAGTACATATTTTTGTAATTAGTGGGCGTGGTAATGTTTATTTTTTTATTTATTTTGTGGGCACAACCCAATCTTTACAAGAATAAAAAGATTACACCGTTAATATTCCATTTGAGACAAAACCGTAAATCTACATTTTGTTAAGAAAAACTGTTCAATTAAATGTAATATTCTGCAGCATGATAATGCCTGACCTAACACTGCTCAATTGACTACAAATATCTTGAGAAGTTCTTCCACATCAGTTCTATAGTACGGATAATTTTCAATTGTTTTTAAAGTTTTTATAATAATTTGTATGGTCTTTTAGACCATACTGTTTATTTTTCAGCTAATTGAAATGAGGTGATAAATTATTGAAACTAGACCATTTTGTTAGAACCCAAATTAATTTATTTGAGGCGAGAAGATTGCCTTTAAGATGTTTGGTTCCATTCGAAATATCATATTTATATAAAGTTAAACATCTATAGAAACAAAAATAAGAAATAGTCTTCAAATGGAAAATAATATTATTTTTTACAATATACATCCTATTAACTGGATGTCCTGAAATTAGAGTACTCTGCATAGGCATTTAGTGAAAGTAGTTCCTATAAATATAGGTTCAAAAATGCTTCAGAGGGCGATTATAACCTCTTAATAGCGAAATTCTAAGGATGCGTTTTTCCTTGATATCCTTAAAATTATTTAGGACAAATTCACATAACTTATCAGTGCCATAATGTTGCAATGTCACTTTTTTTCATTAAAAAATATGGGCATATTGTGGGCGGAGCCAAGAGAAGTATTGCTTAAGAGTTTAATCAATTTTTTACAACACATTATAAAATTTTATAATTTTTCATACAAGGTGCCTCAGGTAGATATTAAAGGAATTCACCCTTTTTGTGTTAAATTATGTTGAATATATTTTTCTACTAAACCTTAACAATTTTAATTTAAGAATTTTTTTTACAACTACAAAAAAACAATATTTTAAAATTATTTCCACCAATTTTTTAAAGAAAGCTAAGTTGCCGCATACTAATTTTACAGACTTATCTTAAAATGAATTTAATACAAATAATGCAGTAATTTTTTAAAAATCCTGGGACAGTCTACTAAGGGCAAAACCCTAGGTACTATTGTACTGTTGGTGTACTAAGTGAAGTAAAAGACTATTTATTAATATGAAACCTAAACATGTAGGGGCTTAGACAAGAAGACCTCCGCAGGCCGAAAACCTTATTCCTACAGTATAGGTATTCTAAATTAATAAGCATAAGTAAATGTTTATTTACTTGAAGTCCCTTTTTTGTTAGAAAATAAAATTCTATGTACCAAACAGAAGACATTCTTTTGACTGACACCAAAACCCAAATGAAAAAAATGTGTACATAGGGGCTCTTTTAGTGGCAACAACCATATGGTTTTTTAAATAAAACACAAAAAAGCGTGCATCCTATAAATGGCGGTCTACTGTACCATTCTTGTAAAAAAATTAATATTTTTTTTTAAACGTAGATTATACTTACAAAAAAAAATTGGCACCATGTCTCTATTAGCTCCACTCAATATATAACGCCCCTGAATACAAATTTGGGAAGATGGTAACCTTATGATGCTTACATATTTATATAAATTTATCTTAAACAGCTCTAGAGATATTGGACATAACTATCCTTAGGATTCCCCTTTAAGAGGGTCTAATCCCCTTTAGAGAAGCATTTTTCAGATCATCTTTATGGGAATTTTTTGTCCTTACTGTATAAATATGGTTTTGCTAATTTCAGAATACCCGGTACAGATTTTTTTACTTAATACTTTTTTTCTGCAGTTTAGAATATAGTCGGCATCGCTTTTATCGTGCGGGTTTTAAGGTACCAAAATATTATTTTTTTGACTTTTACATATTAAGGCGTGTATAGATATGAGCCAAATGTATATGCGTTTGAGTTTAAGCTCGACTCGACGTTCGGCTCATATCTATCGGGTGACAACAAGAACACTTTCCGGATGTAATTTCTTTAATTTTTAATTTAGGGTTTTGAAATTTGGTATGGTTGGTACGCTGTCTCAATGTAATTTTTCCCCATATTTTAAGGACTTCCAGTTTCACCCGGAATGTCATGAACTTTTGATTTTTATATAGGTCATCCTGTATATTTTTACATAATGCACCTTTTGCACCATTCTTAAACTAATTCCAAGTGCTTTAGCTATTTCATGTATAATCAAAGGTCCTTTATTTTCTTTTTTCTTCTCAAAATAATAAATGGGATAACATACAATTTTTTTGGCTTGGTGATACGGGAATCCCAGAAAAGCTTTTTCTTTTCCCTAATTTCAAATTTAACTACCAAACTGACAAAGAAATGTCATCCATCGATTAAAATAAAGCAGGTATTCTCCTAATATATTAATTATGTTATGTTATAAGTGGTATTTATTGTATCTTTTTTTTTTTGTCGAGCGTAACAAATCTTTAAACATGATTGTCTCCAAACTATCTTTTTAAAAACTGCTCGTGCTGTAACTTAAAAAGTTATTAAACGATTAGGCTTACGGGGGTTTTTCTTTATAGGACTATCGAAAGGATGTACCTAAAAGGTTAGAGATATTGGGTTTAATCGGTTATTAAATAATTTTTTTGGGTCAAAACTGTTGAAAAAATGGTCAGATATTTGGACCTTCGATAAAACAACGGATATAAAGTTCAATTTTTAAGTTTTTTATTGTTTTATAGGTTTATCCTTCCCTTTAACATATCAGTAATCGAACAAAAAAACCTTTTTCATTTTAAATAAATGCAAAAATTTTGACAGCTGCAGCAGTATTTGATGCCTCAGAGCAGATGCTTGAAGAATTATTCTGTAGGGCCGCCATTTTGTAAAAAAAATTACATGTTTTTACACATTATCAATGTAACAAAAATATGTTAAAATTATTAAATAATCAAATTATTTTATTACCTTATAAAAATTATTAAAATTGATTGATTTTTACCCTGCCTAAAAGTATCTCCACCCTTAAAAAGTGTTGTTAAACAAGTTAAAATGAAACGTAACTACAAAAGTTTGTCGTTGTTCAATTAATACACTCGCCCGTAAGAGTGATTCCAACTATACTTCTATTTATCTTTTGTGTGAGTAAGAGAGAAGTCACATCTATGTCTATAAACTTGGCATTAAGGCATAACATTTTTATAAAATATGTTTTCTCAAGTGGTATTTTTGTCTTACTTTTAAAATTTCTTGTTAACTCATATCTGTAACGCGACCTCCCAGATTTGAGCCCGAAGCTATGAATCACGACTAACTGCTGATTTATTGCATCAAAAAGTTATTATAACAGTCGAATATGCAGTGGAAACCCCTAATCTAACTAAGTAATAACAGTGATATGGTAATCTAAATAGGTTTTCTCATGTGATCAGATGTTCCTATAAGTTTTATAAAATTTCTTTAAAATTATTTCCGAAATATTGATAGAAAAATAATTTTTGGACAGACCAAGTCTGGTTAATATCTGCTTTAATATTATACTTAATCAGTCAATTTTTTGGATAAATTATCTTAGAATCATCATAAATCATGGGCTCTTAAACCACCATTAAATTTATGGAACCGTGTTATGAGAAGTTACACATGCCCATTTAATAATATTTATATCGACCAATATTATTTGGTTCTCACTAGATGGTGGATCTTAAGTCCTCCTTAACAATATAGAATATATGGTTAATATTTAAACATTAACATAAAATTTTATTTTATTTCTAGAATATTATCCAGAAAAACCAGCCCATTAAACGCCGCTAATAAATTGGTTCCAGATATAAGCACCATTCACAAAGTACTATTTCAAAGAAAGTAGTATTTAGGTTTTACGTTTGTTAATATGGTTCTTTTAAGTTGTGTATTACTAATGTATTGTTACAATAACATAATAAATAATATTTAGCGCATAAATTTTAAGTTATAAATTAAAAAGTTTTGAATCTCTTATCACTAAAACATCCCAAGTAACATTTTTATTTATTTTTTGACACAAAAATAGGTTTAACGCGTTTGATTATCACTTATTGACATAGAAGAACTCTTTTTATGTCTAAAACTGATTTTATAATAAATTTATATGGTCACACAATTACAGGCATATAGTCCTTTTTTATCCAGTTGCCTTGTGCATAAACAATGGAACATTTTCATGGCTATCATTGCTAATTCTCTAGTCATTAAATCATTTTCAAATAAACATGTTTTTATTCGGCAAAATAAAACCTGGTTTTTATTTATGTGTAATTATTCATTGCTAAGGCAACGTTCTGACAAAATATAGGAGTATTTATAATCCATTGTATTAGAAATTAGTGTACAATTCTGTCCATTTTTTTCCTAAACTTTGATTGTGATACCAAATTAGTCTGTTATTGTAGCACTGTAAGCCAATATTTTCCAAGTGCAGTTATGTCAAATCATTTTCTATCTCTAAATTTTAAATTTAGATCACTTTAGATTCCAAAAAAAACAAATGGTCCGATATTTTTTTTCTTAAATATCTTTACATGTCGTTAAATGTTGATTATTTGGCAACTGCTGTTTTTTGTGATTCAGCTAAAGCTATTGACTTTGTAAAACAAAGTATTCTGTTAAAAAAACTTGAGGTGTATCTTTTTATGTTGGTTCAAGTCATATTTTTTATAAAGATCAAAATTTATACGTTTAAATAATCTTATGTCAGAAATTAAGATAGTGTGTTATATGACTTAGGAAAATCAACTTCTGAGCTGCTTGAGTTTTATTAAATTTAGTAAATATATGTGGACATAGTATAAATATATTTATCCATCAGCAATTTCTTTTATGTCAAAATAACTTATTTTAAATATTGTTGTTGTTAGTTTCATGAGAAAAAGTAAGGACTTTTCTTTCCTATTCCATTGTTAATTGCAGATAAACATTACTACACTGAAATACATGTAATATCTGGTTCTAATCTCAGAATTATTTTTTTGTATATACACAAATTTTTAACACGATTTTTGTTTTGAAATTAATAATAAAATAATGTTCCAAATTATATTGCTGATATAATTGTATACTTTGCCAAGTGACTTGGGATGGGTTGATGTAATTAGCGATTCATGCTATGGCATTGATCATAAATGTTATGATTTATTATTACACTTTGTAATTCATTTTATATTGTGTTTTTAGGAAATTCAATTTAATAATAAAAACATAATATAGTATAAAATTTAAACATGCTTTTTCTTTCTTCCAAAGTTTTTTTAAAGTAATGTAAATACGTACTAAGTAAAATAAAATAAAATGCTCCTAGTGTGTAGTAATAACACATCAAAATGACAATAAAAGTATCCTTAAAATATATAAACAGAAAATATTATTATAATAATTTATATTGCCTTGATAGGTACTTATGCACATAAAAGGCTTGTCCCACTAAGAAATTATGTAAGGTATGTTTCAGGAGTTAAGTACTTTCCTACCGAAAAGTTTCAGAAACTTATTATAAAAAATAATTTCCTGAATTGTAGGAGAACTCTGACTGACACTCAAACGAGAATATGAAAAATGTTGGTGGTTATAAGTTCTTGTTTTATAAATATGGGTATCTGAGTTCCTTTCAAATTCAGCCTCATTCTGTCCTTCATAAATTATGAGCAGGTATATACACGTCTGGCAAACCAATTTCTTAGGTATGGTACGTTTCACAATAATTCCTTGATTTCTTGACTGTAATAAAATTTAAATTACAACCCTCAGTGGAAAACCCAACCATAAATAGGTTGCCTGACAAATATCTATTGTGTAGGCACCGCACCTTTTGAAGGGTACAGGTCCTGATTACCTACTAATATTAATAGTTTAGGTTAACTATTTTTTTGAATGCTCAATAACACACACGAAAATACCTTGACAAACTCCAAACGACTGATGAACTAAGACGAAAAGACTCTGCTTTATATTCAACACCTGCAAGAAAATTTTAAGTCCGGACCTACATGCGGGTACCCAAAGTATATTGAGTTTTACGACTAACAGTAGCAGGTAAAACGAGAAATCATTAAATTATTGTGGAAGGCGTAAGCGAAATAAAGTCAGACAAGGAACGTGGAGTTGCCGATTCCCTTTCTACCGACCCAAGAAATAGAGGGGAATACCTTGGGCGGACTGCGGCTGTCAGCTCATTAGCGACAACACACACACATACACACACTCACACAGTGATGCCAGATCTCACGATTATTCGTAAGATTACACGAATTTAGTTCCGATTTTACGATCTTACGAATAAGGAAGCAATTCTTACGATTCTTCAATAAATCTTTATAAAATAAAATATTACATTTAAATTAAATTAAACCAACAATATACTATTCATTCATTAATAAAACAATTTACTCCGTTCCTGTAGTTAATTATAGCAATGCATGTTGAAAGAAACGACCGAGGAATCCCCGTCACCTACAACTGTTTCTATGCGGTCATATTAATCACTGTTTTATTTAATACAACAGTAATTAAAAGGTTGTTGAATTTTTATCAGACTTAAGCCTAAAAATAAAATAATAACTGCTATTCTAAAAAAACTCATTAACATTCTTAAAAATTAATAAAATTAATAGTAATCCTAATAATAAAAAATTAATAAATGCTCGAAGACATTGCACTGCTGAGCTTCGCAAAACCCGAGCCGATTACAAAACTCCGTCCTAACATTCAACAATACCTCCGGTGTAATGGAGTTAGTAATGTCGAATATTTTGCCCCTTAACTCAACTAAATTTACAGGCCTCTCATGTGGATACCTGTAAATTAGTTGAGTTATTTGGCCAAAAAATAAAAAAAAAATCAAGAGAAGTCAAATCTGGTAAACTTGCCGGCCATGGTATGGTACCTGTGCCACAAATAAGACGTTCAGGAAAAGTCCTAGTGAGAAATTCCTGAACTGGCCTTGCGTTATGAGCAGGACAGCCATCCTGCTGAAACCAAATTTCCTTTTGCAGCATTTGCAAATAAAATTATTTATGTTGTCTTGCTCGATAAAATAATAAATACCTATTATTAAAATAATAAATTATCTTTAACCATTCAAAAATACTAATATGTTTTACAAATTTCTTTTTTTTGCTAAGCGCATAACTTTTTTTAAATGAAAAATTTTTGAAAGGTATAATTTTTAAAACATTTCTGAAATTGCTAATAAATATTTTACGAAATGATAACACTGCCGACAATATCCTAACGAGTCGGAAATTGTTGTCGTTCTCTTTTTAATCTTGGGTCATTTGATATGTATCCTACTCTGTTACATTCATATTGGCTCCCAAGCCCTTGCCTTGCCAATCCTGCATAGAGGGACGGAAAATTAAAAAATCGCAAATTCACAAATGCTTGTCGGCAGTGGGCACCCGCTGGTTGATCTAACACACATCTAAAAATCCTCTTCTGCAACAAAAAGACTCTATAAACATATGCTGACTTTCCCCAAAATATTAATCCATATGATGTATTCGACTGAACTAAATCGTAATATGCCAATTTTAACAAATTTGGTGAAACAGACACCTTTAAGAATCAAATCAAAAAGCAAGATTTAATTAATTTAGTTGTTAAACAATTAATATGACTCTCCTAAGTCATTTTCTGATCCAATTTTACTCCCAAAAATTTTATATTGGTAACCTGAGCGATTGATTGATGATTTGCTTTAATTAAGCAACTTTGGTCAGTTGATGCATTTTCATTAAAAATGTCTGTTTTGTATTCAGAACTAACCCATTATTTGTACACCATTTACCAAATTCAACCACTGATCGATTTGCCCTTTCAACAGTCGCTTCCATATTATATACAGAAATTTAAAAAATTGTATCATATTGGATACAATCAATCTTAAAAAAAATTAAGGGAAAACATTTCGTGATATATATATATATATATATATATATATATATATATATATATATATATATATATATATATATATATATATATATATATATATATATATATA
Source organism: Listronotus oregonensis (assembly GCA_019359885.1). Taxonomy (NCBI): domain Eukaryota; kingdom Metazoa; phylum Arthropoda; class Insecta; order Coleoptera; family Curculionidae; genus Listronotus; species Listronotus oregonensis. Next base: position 69,324 of record JAHBCN010000076.1, read on the forward strand.
TATATATATATATATATATATATATATATATATATATATATATATATATATATATATATATATATATATATATATATATATATATATATATATATATATATATATATATATATATATACACACTGTATGTCAGATGGGGATTACCGTGCGCCTGGACATTAAAGTAATATATTACATGTTAAATATTCATCAAATAAGTAAAAAGTTTTCAATAACACTGACCAACATTCTAAAACTTTTTTGCCTCCCTGGAATGATTGTGGCTGGATTTTATATATTTTGGCCTGCTGAATCCAGATCTGGCTTCAGATTTTCGATATCACCTTAATAATGAGGGAGAGACACATGTTTTGATATTAAGCAAAATTCAATAAAAACTCACTTTAATACTGATTTATTAATTTAAAAAATAAAAAGGTATGATACATTTTAGTAACAGTTAATTTATGTTAGTATAAACATTTTCAAGTGTTATTTTATTTTAATATTCATTTCCTTGAACTCTTCCTTTTTATAAGAAAGACTGATGTGTCTCGTTTTAGGTCCAGCAATAGTCGGCTAACATATTCGGGCTCCACTTTCCAGTATATCTTTTCTCTATCGATGCGATGTCTTGGTGAAATCGTTCCCCATGTCTCCGATATAGCTCCTAGATTTTCAGGAAAAAAGTCCAAATGGGAATGGAGAAAGTGAAGTTTTAGGGACATGTTGCATTTTAAAATATGATAGGCCGGAGCAGTTCTTCCACGAGTTCACGATAATTTTCTGACTTGGTGTTTCCAAGAAAATTTTTGCAAACACTTTCAAATGTATTCCATGCCCGTCTTTCATGGTCACTAAAATGTCCGTGAAGTTGGCATCTTTAAAGAGCTCCTAATTTGGGGACCAACAAAATTCCTTCTTTAATTTTGGCTTCACTTATACGTGAAATTTCTCTTTAAATAGTTGAAAGCATTTCGTTTTTATCCAGTGCTTTTACAAAATTTTTGATCAATCCTAACTTTATGTGAAGTGGAGGTAAATATATTTTTCTTTCTGAACTAACGGTTCTGGTCAAATTTTTAACTCCAACTTCTATTTTTTCACGTGGAGGCCAAACCTTTATTTTATAATGTTTGTCTCTTGCACGGCTGTCCCACTCTACACAAAAGCAGCAGTATTTTTTGTGTATCCTGACTGCAGTCCTGTCAATAACGCTACCACTTTCAAATCTGCACATATATTCCATTTGTGATCTTCGTACTTTATACATCTGAGTATCATCTTCAGATTGTCATATGTTTCTTTCATATTTACCGAATGAGCTATAGGAACGGATGGATGTTCATTTTCATTATAAAGTAAAACAGCTTTTAGACTTGTTTTAGACGAATCTATGAATAGTCTCCATTTATCGGGCGTATATGGTAAGTTCAGTTCGACCATTAGCCAGGAATATCTATCGGCAAAATACTAAATCACCGTCCGCTGCAAAAAAATTTGTAGAGTAGATTCCCTTTTTCTGTAGATGGACACCTTAACTCCTTTTTCCAAGAGGTTCCACTGCTGCAGGCGGATCCGAGAGTTCCTTTTGTTTTCGGAGGTCCAAGTCACGAACAAGGTCATTCAATTCACCTTGAGTGATTAAATGAGGTGTATCGGGCAAATCAATGGAACTAGGATGTAGCTTGGTCCGGCTTCTGGCGAAGTACTTCGAGAGTCTGATTCGAATCAAGCGTAACTCTCAGGTGGTTGGGGAATGGGTAATGAATTGTCATGGGTACTGGTCGCATTGCAGACGGAACATTGGGATACTGAATGCTTACGCTTATTTTGCTAGTAATTCCTTTGATATTCGTCATGCAAAAATAACAATCATCTACGTGATTACGAGGTTCCCTCCAAACCATTGGAACTGCAAATGGCATAGATTTATGCGTACCTTTTAGCCATCCGTCAATGTTCTCGAACACGAACTGCAACACACTTTTGGGGCCCAGGACATCTTGATCGCCAACTTTACATCCAAAGTACAGTTCATAAGCCTTTTTACTAGTGAAGATATCGGTTTTTGGTACGCCTTCGCGGTAACTTCGCCACAAATATAACAGAATTTATCAGCTTTATTAACACAAATTCGCGTCGACATTTTTCTTACACGTAGATCTATCTAATCGAAAATCAACAGATGTTTACTAAATGATTATAAAATAACGACTAAAGGGATATTTCAAGCAGATCCACCTACCTGTCCATAATAATGGGTCGCCCATTTATTACCCCTCTACTAGACCCTTCCGAGAAATCTGAGGCTAATAAAACATTTGAGGGTTAGTTGTATATTAGTATAAGTCCAAATATTACAAATCACAGATTTTTTTTATAGGGAGGATTTTCTGTTAGACAGTGTAATTAGAAGTTTATACTTTTTTATGATTTAGTGAGAGCTTCCTTACCACATTTTTACATTTATAAAAATGTTTTAATGCAAGGCTCTTTTGGCAAAAAATGAAGTTAAAAAAATTTATTCGTTTTGGGTGTTAGAGATCGAACGCTGTTAGAACAACACCGATACGTCACGGTTTTATATCAGTTTGCCATATGAGACCGTGACGTATCGGTGTTGTTCTTACAGCGTTCGATCTCTACACAAAAGGGTTACACTATTTGTAGTAAACCTATACCTCAAGTCCAAAATTTCTGTCAATGACGCATCGCTCGCCTTTAAAGTGCCCCGGGTTGTGCGGCGTCAGGGAAATCAATTCCAGTGGCGTGTGCATTTTAGAAAATAATTGATAAAATTTCGTCAAATCATGATAATATTTTTTACAAGCAAAAGTTATTTTCTCACATTTTCATCAACCTTTTAAATTAGTAACAAACCTATATTATTTTGGTTATTATTGGGATTAATGAAAATTGTAAATTAGAGTTTTTTTTGTCGATTTCTCATAGTTTTTAAAAAAAAAAAAACTTTTATTTTACCTTCTCCGATTTTATTTTGCTACATGAAAAAAATAATAAAATTTCAGTCTTTTAACATAAATTGAAAAAGAAGTAAAAACAGAACGATAGACAATTCAAGTTACACCGACTTGCCAATTCATCAACGATCTTGCAAATTCAATATTAAATACGACATTTGCACGCATTGCTTCATCAAAAATATCCACCATATAAGGAACACGAAAGCCCTGAAATCATCAGCTTGTAGAATCCAATAACTATTTCGGGTCTTTCGAGTTCCATATTTAGTGGATATTTTTGATCAAACATTGCGGGCCGAGCGAAGCAAGATCCGCATACCTTATAACAATGTCATAAAAAAAACTATTACAACTTGGCAACAGGTCAATATTTTTAGAATTTCGAGTTGAATTCGGACTTAAGCGTTTTACCTTCTTTTTATTGAAAATTAAGGTTTTTTCCGTACTTTTTGAGTGATTTTTTTTAATATTAAACTAGTATGAGTTTTTAAATATGTTTTTGTGCAAATGACAGAATTTAAAGGAATATGTCGTAAAATGTAATTAAAAAAATTAATTAATATTCTTTTGAAATACTATAAGAGGCGGCCAAAAAACAACTTCTGATTCATGTTTAACAATCGGAAAGTAGGGAGTGTACAAAAAATAGCGAAAAACTCGCATTTTCCAGTTATTCGAATAATTACTAATATTGTTTATTTGCCTTTTAAAACTCTGAATACCGTACGCGAAAAAACTTTTGTTAAAGTTGCACATATCTCTGCAGCATCCAAAGTGGTTAGTTCAGGATTTCGTTCCCGAATCCCATGGTAAACATTTTTAACTATAATTAGTTCATTTAACGTTAACTGAGTCTTTTTTTTGTGGGCGGATTACCAGTTGAAGGTTGGTTAATATTCATAGTTTACTGAATTAAAAGCACTTAACAACACTAAATCTTTAAATACAGTTATATACACTAAATAAAATAAACTATAATAAAATTGGCACAAAACAATACGAGTATCTAGATACTACGAAAACTACAAAATATACAATATTTAGAAAATACCCTGTATAGCAATTAAAATTTAAACTTACAAAATCTGTCCATAATCAATAACTAAATAAAATCATCGAACAGCACGAAAACCCTGTCGATACGCTTATTTTAGAGTCTGTTCAAGTTGTAAACTAAGGAATGTGTGTTGCCACATTTATTGTCTTCTCGATAAAAATGATTTCAATACATATTGGCGTGCTATTTTAAATGCGATCGCTGGCTGGTAACTTATTCTCGCGAATTATGACAACGTGGCCATGAAACTTTTGGCCGGTTCACTGTTATTTGAGCGGAAATCATTTACTAGTGTTAGATTTTTATTCAGCCGCTTCTTCGGTTGGGTGGCCGGTACTAAATGAGTCACTGACAGAAATTTTGGACTTTAGGTATAACTGCATTTGCTCTAGAATAGAGAAGTTTCTCAAAAATAAATAAGCTCGGAAAGACAAAAATTTTAGATTTCATGAAGACGCTCCTACAATCGCCTGTTCTTAACATTCCATCAGGAACGTTGTTTGTCCGACTGCGAAGAGGGTCAATATTCTCTAAGCTGGCTTGGATGTGCCATGTTAGCTTTGGGTCTAGCATAATTTCCACACGATGTTATATGCACCTCCATGTCCGTAAGATATTTTTTGCTTAAACTAACGACCAGAGCAGATTATTATTAAACCTATTTTTAACGCCAGACTGCACCGGCCCTCTATTCCTTTTTCACATATATTTACTTTAAATATTATACTTAGCGGAGTCACCTTAGATTATTACCTAGGAACCCAGCTACTGTGTATAAAATTTAAAATAACCTGTTGAACGTAATAGTTAATGTCCAGCCCAGTATGAAAATAACTGTCAGAGTTGGCCCGCGATTTTGCGCAATAACGAAATTCCACGAAATAATTTAATGTGATTCAGATGTGATGCCTACTTACACACTGATAAATCAGTGTGTAGTTAGGCAACACATTATACTTTTATGAGAGCCGTATTAGTTTCGATTGTTTTGCTTTGTATGATTATATTTTGTGGTTGCAAAAGTTTTTTGAATTGATAAAAACCTTCTTATTTTAGTGATTAGTGTTTATTAAATTGTGACTATAATTTTTTGTTTGTTGTTTGTTGCTTATAATATCGTAAAAAAATGACCAGAGGTTGTATGGTTTTATCTTGCAAATCTAAGGGTAACATACCCGGCATTTTTTACTTTAGGTAAGTATTTCTTATATTTAAATTAGGTGCTTTTTATGAGATGTAACGTTAGGTAACCGAATAAATAATAATATATCAATTATGAATTATAGAAAATGAAAATTTCATAGGAAATAGCAGTGAGAAAAGTAAGGCAATCTTAACTATCTTTGAGATGATTTCCACAATGTTTGTGTATTTCTGTGGATTATTAAAAAGAAATAAGGTTTACATTTAGGTACTTTTATTTCATTTAATAATTTAGTACAAAGGATCAAAATTATTAATTACTGGGAAGACCAGGCAAATTTTAATTTATACAGGTCTCTTTAATTGAATAAAAGAAAGTACAATTTTATGTTAAAGTTCCTTTTTGCTCTTTCTGTATTTGTTTAAAAAGAAATTAGATTTTTGGTTTCGTAAACTTACATTATCAACTTTTTAAGCTCGACGTACTGTAGACACATAATATTTAACGGTTACTGTTACAATGAATACCTAGGTACCAAAGGTTACTAAACATTATTAACCACTGTTATTCTGTCTCATGAATGTTTGTTATTAGTGAAAAGTATATGCCTAAAAAGCATTTATAAAAATTTTCACTTTTTAATGTACAACCACAATCTTAGGATAAGATTAAACTCATTTACACTATCTTGCCCTTCTTTTATCACAAAATTGGTGATAAGTACATGAAACTATCATACAATGTTTGAAATTTAGTTTTAAAAAATCGTGTTTTTATTTATTTACTAAGATTTTTGGTAAAAATACAAAACCCCCAAAAAATATCGACCATTTAAATAGAAGGCTGTAAAGTGGCGCCATCTATTCTTTCCATATTATATTAGATGATATAAAATCCAATATTACACAATAATTTTAAATATTCTATGGTAGTATCGTTTAATAACCAACAATTTTGTGCAAAAAAAACAGTGAATGCTTGAATTTGGCATTTGATGATGTCAACTTTATAGATAGTAACAAAGAATTATGGAACTCCGGATCTGACCTACTATTTATTGCGCAAACTCCGCGGGGCCAATCCCCCGATTCTCGCTGCCCTGCACGCCTGGACAATTTTGTTCTACAGTATTGGGCTTCCATACAGCTTTAAACTTCCTTGGTTATGGCCAAAATAAAGTTGATCTCTATTTTTTTTATGAAAAAATGTGAAAATCACCCTCTAATTAGCACCCCAATTGAAAATAATCTTTGTCAGTTTACAATTCACTTTATTTTTTGTATTTGTAATATGCTCAGGAAGTTTGACTGGTTTAAGTGCATATTTTTGAAAAAAATGAGCTTAACGTGAAAGAGACATTTTTGTAATTTTGAAATAAATAGCCTATTCTTTAAAATATCCCAAAAACCCTTGATGATACGTAAACAAAAACAAAACGAAAATTTTTGGTAAAGAAAAACCTACAATTTTGTATCCTACAAAATTTTACGCATCGTTAAGGGTTTTTGAGTTATTTTGAAGAAAAGGCTATTTTTTTCAAAATTAAAAAAAATGTCTCTTTCACTTTAAGCTCAATTTTTTTTAAAACTACAGTAGACTCGCGCTAACGTGAACTAAAAAAGTTTTGGACTACTTCACTTTATCGAAATGTTCATATTATGGAGATTATATTAAAAAAATCAACCAAAGAAAAAAATATTTAACGCATTCTTCGCACGTTTTAATGTGCACTTTTTTATTTTATTAAGTCTTAAACTCTCTGTAACCACTTTTAGAATTTTTTTCTCCTAATTTTTTTATGGCACATATAGTTGATTTTGCTATTTGATATTTCTTCGACAATGCGGTAACACTCATACCATTTTTATGCTCTTCCAACACAAAAATCTGAACAGATTTACTAAGATTTCCCAAAATTTACATTATCGAAAATTGTTTTTGTTCACACTATAGAATTAAAATGGAATATTTAAGTGTTCGCATTATTGAGTTGTTCATATAAACGTAAGTTCACATTACCGCGCGTGTACCTACTGTATACACTTTAAACCAGTCAAACTGCCTAAGCATATTACAAATACATAAAAAAAGTAAATTGTAAGGTGACAATGATTATTTTCAATTGGGGTGGTAATTAGGGGATGATTCTCACATTTTTTTCATCAAAAAAAATAAGAATCAACTTTATTTTGGCCATAACTCGCGTAATTTTAGCGCTAGAGACTTTTATAAAAAACAGAAATTTAGGTCTTTTCAAGTACTTCAAAAAAGGTATAATAAGCTTTTCCCGAAAAATGTATTGTTTTTTGGTTATATTACGTTGAAACTTTTAATGTTTGCATTTGACGAATAAGAACCAACCTTCAACAGGCTATAACTCCGTTTTTATTGGGTTTATGGACATCATAAGCTCACCATTGTTGTTGTTTTTTATAAGCTACATTTTTGGTAAGAATGATATTTTTGATAAAATGTTTATTTTTCGAGTTATTTGCGAAAAACCGTCTGAAAACGTGTTTTTTTTGTTGAAAAATTGACATTTTCAATTGCGAATAACTCAAAAAGTACTGCCTTTCGGAAAAAACTTTATAAAAGAAAAGGTGCTTAGAATTAGCCAATCTATCAATTTTCGTACTTATTTTTAATAAAAAAATTTCACCCCCGAGTAGGGGTGGATTTTTTTTTATCAAAAATCACCCCAGGGAAAAAGCGGCAATTTTTAAGGAGTAAAATTTTATAGAGGATATAAACTATTAAGTTCAATAGTTTATTTTAAATTTTATACAGTCGCTGGGTTCCGAGGTTTTAACATTTTTTGGGCTAAGGTGACTCCGCTAACTGGTATCATGAGAGAGGAGGCTGAATAGTCCGGGAGGCCACAGCAAAAAACCAAGCCAATAAGAGATACGCATAAAACATTTTTTTATATTATTATGAACAATGGTCAATTCAAAGCCGCACTGCTGCCTCAGCTCAGCGGGTTTAAATTTCATTTTTTAACCCTAAAAAAAATTGTGAAAAATTGATTTTTTTATTATTACTCGAAAACTATTGATTTTGGAAAAAAAAAGTATACAACCAAAATTAATGGTCTAATAAAACCATTTCATTTTTTATACAAAATTTTTAATGGCCCTTTAAGTTTTTAAAATATTAACGATTTAAATTTAAAATAAAAACGCAAATATCCCAAAAACAAAAAAAAGTAACGAAAAAATGTATTAAATAATAAATATGCTTTTTAGTAAGCTCTATACAAAAAGGTTATATACGCATTTTTAGTAAAATAAGTAATAAAGGGATATAAGCAAAAAATATATTTTAGCCATTAAAAATTTTGCTAATAACAATATTTTTTGGTACAAGTAAGTATACTAGTTCCGATCAATCTAAAAATTAATTCAAAATGTTCTATTCATTGAATGAAGCAAACTAATACACATGTGCCTCAAGGCAATAGGGGATAACCTAGTGGCACGGATAGTTAATTTAATTTTTTTGGTCCAATAACTGTACCCGTTCCGATCCACTTGAAACTTTAACTAAAATAAAATTTAAACTTTATTTTACTAAAAAATAAATAAATGCCTCCTCCATTTGGGTGTTATATACCTGGCAGGACGCTTAACATTTTCTCGATCTCTCTGCTACTATGTGTATAGCTCATTTTTTAAATATTTTTATTATCGATATAAATATTAATAATAATTTATATAGACAGTTACTCGTTCCTTTTTATTGGTGGGGAAAGCGTCTATAGATTTTCAAAAATGTAAAAAAAACTGTTGCATGGACATACTCGAGCGTATAGCATCCATGTCCCACGTATTTTTAATAATGTACGTATGTTAATCTAATCGTTTGCATGGTGGGGGTGGTCGTACGTAAAGGGTTGAAAATAAGAAAACACAAAATTTAATCGAGCGCGTCAGATTTTTTAAGGGGATGTTAAGTGAACCTAAAAAAAGCTTTCATTCAATAATCTGACGATTTGGATGTGACGCAACCACCGATACGGACGGTTCTAGAACTGTCCCAATGTAGTCCTAGAAAAACGCGAACTCAGAATTAAAAAGTCAGTTAGAGAACAGTTCTTTAAAACCCGAACAGGCAATTTTAAACTGCGCAAGCGCCGGACGGTTCTAGAACCGTAATTAACCGAACCCGAAAACAGCTATTATTAGTAAAAATTCTCAACCCCAATTATTCCTACTACTTATAACTCAAGAGTAAATGTTTACTATATATTTTTTTATTATACATAAAAGGTTAAAGAAAACAACTAATTCGATCTGTAAAATATTTAATCACAAACATTTCCTATTATAATAGTAAAAACACTAACATTTACATCCAATCACTATATTTTTAATAAATTACTGGAATGCTCATTTAAAAACGTCAAATTTAAAAGATACATTGGGCAGTTAAAGTTTAAATATCTCCTAAATTTAAGAGATTAAATATATTTACCCGATTTTTAAACTTGGAATTAAATTTACATGTACTCCACCCTTCCTTCTCTATTTTTTAATCAAATTTAAGGCTGCGCAAAACTAAATCCTTAATATTAACCACAGTTCCCGCCAATCGTGCAAAAAATAGTCATGAGTCTCAGGCGGTGAATCTAATAAAATATAAAAAGGAGGTCGGTGTTTTTAGACAATAAATAAGCACACTTCGGGAATATATTGGTAGACTTGGGTTTAAATATGGGTGAATTATATACACCAACAATTACATTTTTGTTTTACGAGTTACAATGTGGTTAAAAAAAAGTATTTAGTTATTTAATTTCATTAAGATTAGGCAGGCTTAACCTACCCAACACATGCCACTAAGATGTTTGTCGTTTTTCATTCCTTACAAAACACTTAAATTAAATTAGTATATTTTATTAGTAGTCCAGAAACTAGGGAAAAAGCTGTTTATGAACCATACTTTTTATTATGCTTTCCTGAAAATAGTCTATAAATTTTTAAATTTTATCCAAATCGAATTTTAGAAAAATACAGTAAAATTTGTCTATAACGGCCACCATAAAATTAAGAATAATTGGCCTTTATAGAAGGGTTGCCAGTATTGCCAGGTAACAGTTGTTCACCCATTCAAGGCTAAAAAATTTTCCAGTTATAAATTGCTTGCTGCCTCAAGTGCTTTTTGTTTAATTAACGGTCAAGATATTGGAACACTTTTACCTCTTGCTTTGCAGAATCAATTGTAGAAGACTTGATCTACTGCCAATCCTCCTGACTTCGGGATTTTCCTTTTTTGTTCTAAATTAACACCTTCTTTAAACATTCGTTTTAGTTCAGCTTTATTCCTGATGATATTATTTATTTGGAATTTTCCCATCGCAAACATTTCAGCCAGTTTTCGCGAACCCAAAGCGTACTTTTTACTTTCCGCGAAAGCATCAATTTTTTTCCTTTAAGGACAAACCTTTTCGTTTTAGGGACATAATTTAACACTTTTCGATTCCGATCACGATACCTTTATTTTTATCGATTTAAGACACAACTAAAAATATAATGTGAAGATAATTCCCCTATAGCCACTAATGCTATTTGAACCTGGCTATAAATAAAATGGTTGGGTATTTTCACCTTTAAAATTTGCAGAATATAATCATAAAATGATAAAATACAAATTAGCCCAAAGAAATTCCGCCCAATATAAAAAAGTTGATTTACCTAAAATAGGTTATAAAAATTGAGATTTGTCTGGCCGTGGCTGTTTTATAAGGGTGTCCATTATCTAAGGGTTTTTATATACGGGATTTCCTATAAAGTAGATTTTTGTTAGCTTGAAAGTGGCCGATATAAAAGGGTGTCCATTAATACAAGTTTTACTGTATTTTAAATAACAATTTAGAACAAACGTTAAACGTAAAAAACAAAAGCATAATAATACAATAATAAAAGCATAATAAAACAAGTGTTATTTATCATGATAATGCCAGCATAAAGAAAAATCTAAACTTAATTATAATATGCACGAAAATGTAATAAGTTAGTTATTATGCAACGCTTCTTTACTTTCATTCATTGATTGCTTATTGTCTATTTCGATTAGTAACTGCTATTAAGACTTTTGAAACTAGCGGGAAAGACCGCGTAAGATGGTGCACTGAATTTTTTTTATGCGGACGCTATAAAAAAACTTTCTGCACCCATAAAAAACTTAAAAAAATATTGTTTTCAGAAAGGTAGAAGCAAAAAGAATATTACGAATGACACTAAATATTTTTTAATTTTAATTTAAAAGGGCTATATATTTCTGAAACCAGTAACCAAAATACATTGGAATTTTTAAGTTACATTCAACACTTTTTCATTTACAATTGGAAAGAGTATCAGCATTCTTTTAGAGGTCTTATTTTTTAAAATATAGGGTATTTCAAAAGTATATTTTAAGATTTCGAAGCAAAAGGACAAAATAAGGTTTTTAAGAAAATACATTTAATTTGGTAATAAAGACTGATAAACCTATGTGTATGTAAAGTTGAAACATTAAGAAAAATTAATAATGATAGTGTCTTATTTGTAGCATATACCGGGTGACAATAAAACTATTGACCACGGCGTTCTTGCCAAATGGTTAAAGATAGAAAATTGAAATATGAGTGATTGTTAGGATTAATTATAAGGACCATTTAGGGGAAAAAGACAATTGATTACTGGTACCACTACCGGAGGTACCGGTACCAACTTTTTTATTTTATCAGTAAGATTTTTTATTGAATGTTTAGTGGTTTTTCTTCAAAAATAAAAATTAGTTTGGAAAATAAGCAATTTTTAGGTTTAAATATCTCAAAAACCGTTACCATTTAATATTGTATATGTTACATGAAAGATGTTTAGAATTTTATGTAGAATACAATTATCGAAAAATATACAGGGTGTTCTAGTTAAAATAAAAAAGTGGGTATCAGTACCCCCGGTAGTAGTACCTGCAGTAGATTGTCCTTTTCCTTCAAAATGTTCCTTATATTCAATCCCAACGATCACCAAAGTTTCAATTTTCTATCTATATCCATTTGGCAACAACGCTATGGCCAGTAATATTGTCACCCGATATTGCACTAGACGTACAAAAGCATGCGAGTTCTCCTACTACGAGCTAGTCAACAGGCCACGAAAAACGAGAAATCAACCTCTTGATATTTAAAAGTAAAACATATAGGCGAGAGTTTTGATGAATTGCAAACTCATTTTAGTTATTTAAAAATATCATGATTTTCACTAATTAAAACAATGTCTATAGAGAAATTGACAGAAAAGAATCGGGCTTCTTTAATGGCGTATTTTAAAACTTTTTGTGTATGACTTTTAACTGGCTCCTAAAGCAGTTAAATCCTCTTTGAACAATAAAAAGTACAAGTTGTATTTATATTATGATATAAATATAATGAAAAAAGACCAGTCATTAATTTGTTACGGGAACGCCAAAAACCCCCTGTGTTTAAAAGTAATTTATAACCTGATTTAAATAGGTCTATTACTCCCCATATTCCAAGTGCATGTTGTTAAAAATACAAATTAATTTAGCTGGACCTTCGATGTATCCAGTGGCGCCTCTAGGCTTTAAAAAAAAAAATTAATCTGAAAATTTTGCTCATGTATTCAACATTTTTCGATTTTAACGTTTTTCTGCTGTTAAACTAATTTTAATACCAAATTAGGGTATCAGATCCAGCAATTAAAATATATTTTTACAAATGTTTACTCTTTTACTGAAAATAGGTTTTGACATTTAAGTTTGCCCTATTAGCAATTTCCATCAGAATGCATGTAGTCTTTTAAGTTCTAAAACAGCAGTTTTGTCAATTAAAAAAGGCTATATTAGAGATGTTATAAAGTCTCCTATGTTTTACTTATAAAAGTACATCTAATAGATTACAGTAGAAATAAATCCATAAAAAAAAAAAAAATTCTGGTTTAAATCAAAAAGTGAATGTAATAAAATAAAAACACTTTTTTTTAAATTTCACTAAAACATAGTTTAAATTAAGTCTTTTAAGTTCTAAAACAGCAGTTTTGTCAATTAAAAAAGGCTATATTAGAGATGTTATAAAGTATCTTATGTTTTACTTATAAAAGTACATCTAATAGATTACAGTAGAAATAAATCCATAAAAACAAAAAAAAATTGCTGGTTTAAATCAAAAAGTAAATGTTATAAAATAAAAACACTTTTTTTTTTAATTTCACTAAAACATAGTTTAAATTAAGTCTTTAAGTTCTAAACAGCAGTTTTGTCAATAAAAAGGCTATATTAGAGATGTTATAAAGTATCTTTGTTTACTTATAAAGTACATCTAATAGATTACAGTAGAAATAAATTCATAAAAACAAAAAAAAATTTTGGTTTAAATCAAAAAGTAAATGTTATAAAATAAAAACACTTTTTTTTAATTTCACTAAAACATAGTTTAAATTACTAGTCTGAAGCTACAGTGTTAGCGAAACATAGGTTGTAAATATGAGGGGAATTTTGAAAATAAACAGTCTTTTTATTTAATTACATTTAGTGATTATGGAGTTCCATTTTTTAAAAGTTAATTTACAAATAAATTTTAGATATTGACGGTAATGTTGTTATTTTATTTAAGAATCAAGATAATTTAATTAAAAACTTCTGAACCACTATGAATAAAATACCTTATATTAAGGTTTAAAAGTTAAACACCTTAGTAATCTAGCTATTTGTGATTATTTTTAATTATAATTGGCACATAATATAGGTTTGAGAATAAACAATTTGAGTTTGCGATTTTCCTTTTATGAATCATAATAAAATAAAATAAAACAAAAACAATAACACAAAATGACACCTACGTAACAAAATTCACAAATTATAGTTATTATGTACATATACTCAACTTAATATCAGACTCGACTCAATAATTACAATAAAAATAAAAAATCTACAAGCAAATATTTTGGTACAAATATGTTAATGTGTATTTGGTTAGTAAATAAGAATAAAACTCTGTAAGTATCTAAGGTAAACGATAATTAATATTTACCAAGATATAGTTTATTGCAGGTTTATCAAAAAGCAACTTTATTGTTTTATCCCGATGTTATTAGTTTATTTAAAATAATTTTAGTAATATCTTAACAAATATCTATGTATAATCACAGCAGAACTAAACAATAGAGTTTTAATGCAAACGTTTTTTAAAAAAGTAATATTATTTTATAAACTCTTTTATTGTTTATTTAAAGTAAAAAAAATATATGCAAAAATGGCAAATAGTTGTGGTACCATCTAAAGTAATCTTTTCATAATTTTGTAATATTGTTTTTTAATTATTAGCTTTTTACACATACATGAAACAATGAAATCATTTGCATTGGGAAAAAACCGCGTTCTAAAATTAAAAAAATCTTACTTATTTATCAGAGGTTAAAAAATATTTAAACAAAAAAACGGGTATCTTTAAAATCATTTAAGCTAGCAGTGGGTGACTCAAACTTCTAGAGCCCTCTGTATATCGTTATAATTAAAAATTAACCAAATACACACCGTGAGTGTTTTGTACCAGAAAGCTTAGGGCTATATATTTAGGAATTATTTTCTTCTTTGTCTGTAGAGTTCTCGCTTTTTATGGTCAGCATTTCTAAGTACTTCAGCATAAGATAGATCCAATTTCTTTAATTTGTGTAAATCTTGAGACGCAGAGCTTGGTTTAAATTCAAAATATCCTTTACCACTGCCTTGACTCGGAGTTGGCGAAGGAACGTTTCTATTTGTAGCCCAAAACTGTAACGTATTTCCGTTCCAGGTATTTTCTTCAGAAGGATTGCCTTGTTTAATATCTTTTCGCCTTCTTCCAGAGTTTGGACGACTCGAATAAGTTATTTTTGGGCTACCGATAATATGAGTAACTGGTGAGTCAGATCGATCAGCATATTTATTTTTGCGTCTTGACGAAGAACGTTTTCGTACTTCAACAGATAAATATTCAAGAGGCTGACGAACAAGTGGTCTAAGTACACATTCTTGTTTCGTAGGTTCGCTACCAGTGGGTTCAGCCTCTGGAATAGGTTGATTTTGTGATTGAATAATGTTCTCGACGATAGTTGTTGCTTCGTTTTGCGTCGACAATTCCGACATGGTCGAAGACATAACGCTTTGAGTATCATCATCAGGAAATTCAGGGAGTTGATCATTCATTGGTGTAACAGGAGGTACTGCTGGCGTAGTCTTAGTATTGTCATCAAGAAGAGGCAAGTCTTCCCCTTCTGCTTTATTTTCAGCAGCTTTCTTTAACACCCTAAATATCTCCTTAAACAAATCTCGGTATTCTGGTCGGTCACGGAATCTAGAGTCAAAAGGACTGGCGTCGTCGTAAATACTGAATTTACAGTCTTCACCGTCGGCGATTGTGCACAAGAACGAACCAACACTACCTTCAGTCTGAGTTCCTTTATTGCTAGTTTCATCTGCGAAGCCAGAAGAACTAGTTTCCGCTTCAGAAAAGTCTGTCGGGGTCGAAAACGTTTTTCTGGTTTGCTTATGTTGTTTTGCGGTTTGTAGACTATCACCGTGACCACTCTCTTCATCTGTGTCTTTGGTGCTTCTAGTATTAAAATCACCAGATATTTGCATTTCCTCTTGAAGTGATGGACATTTGGTTGGTCGCATTCGGTTGCTGTGAACTTCAACCAAGGCCTCGTACTTTTCAACTAATACTTTATATGGATTTTCAGACTGTTGGGCTTGTATTGGAGATGACTGATTGTCCGCATGATCCTAAAAAATAAAAAAATATGCTTTTTAATTAATTTATGTTGCGTTTAAAAATAATTAGGCCCAATATCAAGAAAGCTTAAGACCGACCAACACCCAAAGCCATATTAATAGTGCAGGATCTTATGGGAAATAAGAGAAGCGTAACAGTTACAGCTTCGTGAAAGAATATGATTTAGATTAAAGGTTTTCCAACACCATACTTTCAACTCTTAACACTTCTTAGAGAAAAATTTAAAATGGCGATATATGATGCTAAACCTTGCATGTTTTAAGAAAAGGCGACACAAATACTATAAAAATAGAAGGAATAATATGCTAGAATAAAATTACAGATAACAGGTTAACAGGTAAGCTAATTAAAACATAAACATCTCCAAATTTAAAATGTTTAAAGTATATGAATGTTATTCTTTAGGAAATGATTTTTATTTTGGTAGTTGTATATTAATGCAATTGAAAAGCCACTCTATTTTTCTAGTCCTAGTCTATTTTTTTTAAATAAATACAGATTATTGACAAGTATGTTGGCTAGTCACCTTAATCTTGGTTTAATCTTCAACCCAGTTTATACAACTTCATTTTCACGTATTATATAGCAAGAACTGTCCATGTCTTGCAAACTGACGTGGCATTTATTTTAATACATTATTTCTTTCAGGAAGACTCTAAATTACCTAATTTTTGACTTCGCTTAAGTTTTCATAATTTACTAAGGTATGCTCCAGATGTTTCTAGAATTTTACAATTTATAATTTTATGATTCACTATTCATTATAGTAAGAAATTTGGTTTTATACATATGTATATATAACCCTTGGCTTTGGATTAAAATTGATTTTTTTTAATAAAATATGTTAAAAAAATGTATGTGCCATAAGGTACAGTAAGCAAGAAAAGCCAGCTTACAATAGAACAAAACGTTTAGGTCATTTAAATTTTCAGTTTAACACTTTAATATTAATAGTAGCAATAGCACGAATTAAAAAATTACACGGATGTTTAAAAAACGTTGTTAATAAACATTTTTTTAACATTCTATTGTTTTTTTTTTTGATGTTTTAAATCATACCAACAGGATAATTAAATGGTACCTTTTTAAAACATGGTCCTACATTGTAGGGTTGTTGCTTATATTTCTGTTTACATTAAATTTATATAATTATTTGTCAGCATTTTAATAAAATACAACAATATTGTTTAAATAGTTCCAAATACAAATTACAGAACATTCTAAATAAATATATTCATAGCTAAGTAGCCAGAAAGAAAAATAAAACATCGATTTATTGTTAATACAATTTATTGTAACTTGTATAAAAACTTCTTTATAACTATTTACATCTTTATAATAAACCTACTATCTAATTTGTAAAAAAATCACAGGTTAAGTTTAAAGGAAGATTGGTTTTATATTTGCTAATTTTATTCGCTAATTTGTTTTTATTAAAATATTATGTATATGTTTGACCACCAAACAAAACGACACTTCGACCACAGTAGTTAACTGAGGAATAGTGGCTTTGGGTTTGGAACACCACAAAAATTAGAAGCTTTATGTTTCGACTTTAATTTTTAAAATATCTTCAGGGATCTTTTAAAATCAAGATGTTACTCTATTTTAAAGCAGTTTAACTGTAAGAATTATAATAGATCACATAATTTAATAAGTAATAAATAAAAATATGTGCACACTTCTAGCTGGGATTATGTTTCATTTTAGCTAAATAAAATTAGCAAACATTGGCGTTTATCATTTTGTGAGTGTAAAATGGTAACAATAAGTGAAAAAGTATTATAGTATCTAAGTAACTACTATAAAAAATACAAAAAACATACCTCAGAATAATATTAGTGTAACTTATGTCTGAGACAGTAATGTAAGAGGATAAACGGAAATTTGATAGGACGGTAAAAAGGAAGCAAATACTCTTCTTTTATGTACAGGCATAAGTCAACTAATATCGAAAATAAATTTGCAGCCGGTGTTGTGATCCAAACTATGGACATGTCCCTTTGGAGTATCTCCTCCAGGTTTTTGTCCTGAGAAACAAACACAGCAGCTAGAAGTGCGCAACTAGCTTGACTTATTTTACTATACTAAGTTTAAGTTGGTTTTTATTAAAATGTTTTTTAGAAAAAAAAGTTCTTTAGGAAGGGTAAAAAAGTGTCATCAGATATTTGGTGCTGATCTTAAGAGACAACCAATATATATATATATATATATATATATATATATATATATATATATATATATATATATATATAT
Organism: Listronotus oregonensis; assembly: GCA_019359885.1. Lineage (NCBI taxonomy): Eukaryota > Metazoa > Arthropoda > Insecta > Coleoptera > Curculionidae > Listronotus > Listronotus oregonensis. Next base: position 87,521 of record JAHBCN010000076.1, read on the forward strand.
ATATATATATATATATATATATATATATATATATATATATATATATATATATATATTATATATATACATATATAAACAAAACAACTTAAAAAAATAAACAAATAAAATATATTGCTAATGTTTAGGCCGTAGGAATTCTACGACCTACTTGAACCTGTTAATTTAAGGAATATGTCAGTGAATATTCAAATCAAATTTTTTAAATTTTATAGGCTCAGTTTTATTTAGCAAGAACATGTAACAGTGAGAATGCTAGGTATTTTATTAATTTTTTAAAAAAATAATGTCAAACAGAATTAAAAACTATTGCCGAATTATAATTTCTCAAAAATCTGCGAGCAATTTTTTAAAGTATTTACTTAAAGTATTCGAATTATTTCAAAACGACTATAAAAGGTTCCTATCAGACCTCTATAAAAAACTTAACGATAAATGGTTTAGTTTATTTCATGGGTAATAAAATACCCCTATATTGCAAATTAAAAATGTTGTTATCTAAAAGGTGTAATGTTCTATTCAAGTATATTTAAAATGGGACACCGTTTATGTAAGAAGTAAGGTTGTTAGAACCCCATAAGATAATTTTTGGGATAAGGATTGGCGGTATAGGTATTTAAATAATTATTTTGTATTTACTAAATTATTAACTTTAAAAAATCTGTAAATTTATTCAAGGTATATTAATTTTCTATTAAGTAAGCCACTATATTATTTTTTATTACGTAGTATTTTTGAATTTTGGTAAAAAAACTTAAAAAAATATTTTTAGGCCATACGTTAACGTTAATAGAAACTTATTTTTTTATTCAATCTAATAAATAAAGCAGATATTTCATAACTTAATGGTTAAATCTGCGGCAAAATTTACACTTTTGGTTTATTTATAGAGTTTCTTATTACTTTTACTATTTAGACTTTAATGTATTTTATTATTTACCAAGAGTTATTAGCATTTGAATGAGGTATTTGGAACGTACCCTTAACAAAAAGTCCTAAAACAGATATTTACTTTGTTCGTAAGAGGTAAGTACTTTTTTTTCATAACCCATACACAAAAATCTAACACATAACACAGAATATCACATTTCTTTACAGACTTCACTATAAATTGTTAAATGTAGAAAATATAGCATGTTGCAACAAACACTCCAAAGTCACCAGCAGTTATATAATTTAAGGGGGTTCTCTGGTTTGATAGGTCCAAAAAAATAAAATTTTATTTTTTTGCATAAATGGTTTTCTTAATATGTCTAGAATATGGTGGTAAAGTAATTTTTCAAATTTCGAAGCGATTATAAAAATGCAGCAGTTAAAAGAGCGCTGAGAGTTCGGATAGGCTTGATACCTTAAACCCTTCTGTACAAATGTATGCTTATACAAGTCAAAACAAGGTAAGGAAAAAAATTGGTGAAATTTATTTTAGTCTTGATATCGCAGATTAATGAGAAGTTAGGATTTTTATAGTATATCTGTACTTAAAACTTCAAACGCGTTTTCCTCAAAACTGTTTTTCAAACTTTCCTCCATCATATCTCGAGAACGGCTTGACTGATTCACTTCAAATTTATAGGGTTGACTCAGCACATATAGACGCACGGAATGAACTATTATCACCCCAAAATTTAAAATATTTCTTTTTTTTTCAAAAAGTTGACAAAAAATACATAAAATTCGAATTTTTTTGTTCGAAGTCTGTCAAAATCTAATTTTTATTTTTTTTTATAATAGTTCATTTTATGTATTTAAGCTTAAAGATTAAAACGCCGCCAATTATTTTAGTCTCAGATAAGCCAATCAACTGATTTCGTGGAGGGAGTGAGGCTCCATTTTTTCGAGGCAGGTGTCTTCAGAGCGCTATAACTTTGATTCTAATGAAAATTTTTAGCTAAAAATATATATGTATAGGGGCTTTCCTCATCATTAAACAGCTTCCGCTGGCTTTATTATACGAGGAAAAAACTTTCAACACAAGAGTTGTAGGGTTTATCCTAAACCATAAGGAAAAATAGTTGACGCATATACAGGGTAAACCAAAAACATTTGGTGAACCGAACTTACGAGTTTTTAAATGGAACATCCGGTATATTATATTCCAGGTTGATAGCGCTAAGAATTCTCTTTCCAAATATATATAATTTAGCTATATGTGTTTCATTTCAGTATTTCATTCATTCATTTTTAGTATTAAACCCAATGTGCTGTTAGTTTAACTGGAGAAAGCATCGATTTGGCATTATCGTGGCATCATAAACGCACATTCTAAGGTTCTGCCTAGCGAAACAATAAAATCCACCAAAACCCGGGAAAATGGTTACTACAGATACTATTTTGTCGTAAAGCATGGCTGCCAAGTATCTTTCTGTTTCATTTACTTAATAGTATATTATGATTAAATTTTACTTAATTTATTCCTAAAATTACATCAAAATAAGCTCTACTTTTGTATTTTAAACTGTGAATAATATTTGTTATATTTATTACTATAAAGTATAACACAAAAAAGTAATGATGTCAAAATACTATTTTCTTTTTGGACAGCTACTAATAAAGGCGCGACAACGTCACAACAGCGGATTTTTCGTAGAAGCGTACTTCCGCCACCTTCAGCTTCGCTCGACAGATGACACATTCAATATGGCGTTTTAATCTAAATGTTTTTTGTTGTTTGGGTAATTTTTGTGACAATCGTATAAATTTCAGTTTTGTGTAAGTACTTTAATAAATTAAAATGGTAAGGCAGTGCCAAGTGTGTAAAGTGACGGATATGATTCCTGGATTATCATTTCACTAGTAAGTACAAACTATGCTTGTACCATTCTATCGCCAATAATAAACAAAACATGTTGGGCCCAGCTCTCGACTGCGTTTATGAATAAAATGATTTTTCTATCTATGATGTTAGCTCATTGATTAAACCCAAGAACAAATTTTCTTCCTATTCTAAAATATATCGCATTAGTCATGAATCTAGGAAAACATGCAAACAAACAAGTAATTTGTTATCAAATAATGACAGTTTTCTTTTGAGTTGATGTCCATAAAATGGTTTACACTAAAGGAGAAAAGTGTAAAATAGTTTATTTATTTTACAAAAATAATAAGAATGCTATTGCAGCAAGAAGAGAATATCAAAATTTACACCCGGGTAGACCTTTACCGTTAAGGAGCACTTTTTATTACGTAGAAAGAAATTTTCTACAACATAAAAATGTCCAAAGGAAAAAACGAACTGTTCAAATTAATGAAAAGGATAAACTAGAAATTCCCTTATATTTTAAAGGTAAAAAGTGCCATTTTTTCGTAATTAAATTTTATTTATATCAGTTTAATAAATCGACCAAAAAAATCGATATAACACTACGCAAGTATAAATATCACCCCTACAAAATATTGCCAGTCCAACAATTAAATGAAAACCAAAAAGTTCGTAGAGAAGGCTTTTGTCGCAGATGTTCCAATTAAAAATGAATGACAACGATCTTTTTAAAAATATTTTATGGAGCGATGAGGCATTCTTTCATACAGCAAGACTTTTTAACAGAAAAAAAAGTCATATATGGGCTTCTGCAAACCCCCATGGACCTAGGGTTGGTGCGGCATTCTTAATGATACAGTAATCGGCCCAATTTTTTATAACGGTCATTGGTGATAATATTTGCATTTTTTTGAGAATGACAATGAAAATCAATATAATGAGCTAATATGGCAGCAAGACGGGACACCGCCCCATGGTGTCGTTCCTCTCCGTAATTTTTTAAACAACCGCTATCCGCTATGGATTGGAAAGAATGGAGGAATTTAATGGCCATCAAACAATACCGATTTAACACCTCTAGATGCTTTTTATGGGGCTATTTAAAAAACGAAGTATACAAAGAAAGAAGTAGAACATTGGAAGACTTACTAATTAAAATTACAAACGCTATAAATACTTTGAACCAAGAGAAATCGCATTTTATTGTTAACTCTATCCACAAATTAGATGATTGTATATTATTTATAAGAATATTGTTATTTATATTATGTTAGCAAATTATAATTTTTTGACAGCAGATTACTTGTTTGTTTGCAGTTTTTCCAATATTCATGGCTAATGCGATGTATTTTGGAATAGAAAGAAAATTTCTTCTTGGATTTAATACTAAATATATCAAAAAGTACTGAAACACATATAGCTAAATTATATATATTTGAAAAGAGGATTTTTAGCGCTATCAACCTGGAACATAATATACAGGATATTCCATATAAAAAATCGTAAGTTTGGTTCACCAGATGCTTGTGGTTTACCCTGTATATGCGTCAACCATTTTTCCTTATGGTTTAGGATAAACCCTACAAGTCTTGTATTAAAAGTGTTTTTCTATCTCGTATAATAAAGCCAGCAGAAGCTGTTTAATTATGAGGAAAGACCCTGTATACTCTTAAAACACTTTCTATCTCTTCACCGCTCCTCACAAAAAAATCCCAAAAAATGCATAAAAATCAGACCGTCAAACCAGAGAACCCCCTAATATTAAAAACAAAAGTTTTAAACATTATACCTCTAAACACAGTAGTTCAAGTAAAGGGGAAGCATAGGAACAATACGATATGGAAAGCTTTAGAAAGCAGTTTAAATCTTTTAATTTTAGAACATGAAAACGTATATTTAAAGAAATATTTTACTTTTTTTGACGCGGGAAAAATTGCTGGAATGGTTTATATACAAACCTGAAACTAATAACTATAAGTAGCGTTAAAAAATAGCGTTGGGTAAGTCGATGAAACTATGTTGACAAGTGAGTATAATACTACACATTTTTTTTATTTTATAGCATTATTTAACTATCTTATAAATGTTTTTATTATTTAATAAACATGTTCCATATACATATTTATCCTATAGCTAAGACGGCACTCATAACCTAACTATTTACAATAATAGTTTACACAAATTTGGGTACTATATAAAACTCATAAAAAATATGATTAAAACGGTAAATAGATACCAATTAGTTCTTAAAAACTTAGTTACGAACCTTGGGACATTTTAATAAACCAACTTAAAATTTAAATTATGACAAATAAACACCCATAGCCTTCATACATGCAGCTGTAAAAAATAACATGCATCGCGCCTACATAATAAACAGCTTTTCTAGCTATATTTTACAAGGTTGGTTTATGGGTTGCAGCAGTATTATTCTCCTTTTAAAATATTTATTAAAATTCTTAAACCTTTTAAAACCTTCTTTATAATTACTCTTTATATTAAGTAACGTAAAAGTTTCACCAATATTTATTTAAAATATGAAGATTCAAAATTATTTTTTCAAGATTTTACGGATAACTTGCTAAATATACATATAAACAAGAAAAATATGATCAGTAATTTTCCTCTTAGAATATTTATTAAAATTCTTAAACCTTCTAAAACCTTCTTTATAATGACTTTTTATATTGAGTAACGTAAAAGTATCACTAATATAAAAAAATATGGAGATTTAAAATTATTTTTTCAAATTCGATTTTACGGATAACTTGCTAAAAAAATTATTTTAGATAAACAAGAAAACATATTTTTTTAAATTCCTCTAATTGTGAGATAGCTGTACTTTGTGTACTGCAATATAAGTTAATTTTTAATAATTTAATTAATATCGCATTTACTTAAAACGACTGAGAGTCGTGTCTCTACCAGGAATAATACGAAAGTATTTTGATAAAAAGTGGGTTGCAGTAGTATTATTTTCCTCTTAGAAGATTTATTAAAATTCTTAAAAAATAATACTTAATTTACTAAAACCTTCTTTATATTTACTCTTTATATTGAGTAACGTAAAAGTTACAGTAATATAAAAAAATATGGAGATTCAAAATTTTTTTTCCAAATTCGATTTTACGGACAACTTGTTAAAAAAGTTTATTTTAGATAAACAAGAAAAAACATGATTAGTAATTTCTTTTAAATTCCTGTGAGATAGCTGTGCCTTGTGAACTGCTATATTAGTTAATTTTTAATTATTCAATTAATATCGCATTAACAAAAAACAAATGAGAGTCTTGTCTCTACCAGGAGTAATACAAAAGTATTTTGATAGAAAGTGGGTCGCAGTAGTATTCCCTTTTAGAATATTTATTAAAATTCTTAGAAAATAATACTTAATTTACTTAAACATTCTTTATAATTACTCTTTATACTACGGCCCGTTGTAAAATTGACGTTCAACTGAAGTTCACGCTGATCATCGGTTTAACAGAAAAAACTCGTTGTACAAAGCCGGTTCAGACGGTGAACTGTGGTTGACCTTGAACGTCCGAATTTGGGCGTGCAAGATGAGTTCAACTCCTTTTAGTAATTTTTAACCTCACTCTATTGACAGATCACCTTGTGTTTTAAATATTTTGTTTTTATGTTTTTAAAGTTGATACTTATTCGGTTTTTATAATAAAAATGTATCTTGTATGGAAAGATATGACAGACGACAAGGATTTTATAGAATAACTTAATAATGTTGCACACTTTCAAGCCCCATAAGTATACAGAAATGGACCAGATCATTTGAACATTTGAAATGACAAATAATTTAAGGCTAGATTTAGGTTGAAGAAACAAGCTGTGAGATTTATCATAGATGAAATTTTTGAACAACTTTCATCTGTTACAGACAAGTTAGATTTATGTTGTTTAATTACATTTGATTTTAAGTTTAAATGTTTTATTAATTTTTTTAGAAACCATGCACTAACACCTACTGAAATGGTCTGTATTGCTTTATTATTTGTAGCCACTGGGAGTTTTCTGCAAGTTGTTGGAGATTTTGGAGGTATTGACAAGTCAACGGCAAGTCTAAAAATATCTATGGTTTAAGAATCAGTTGCCCAGTTGGAGCTTAAATTGATAAAAATGCCAAGAACTGAATCTGAAATTAACATTCTGAAGCGGAATGAAGAGCCATGGATGGCACGCATAATAAAATTTTCTTCTGGAGGGGCAGATGCAGAAAATTACAGGAACCAAAAAAGGATTTTTTTATACAATGTGTATTTATCATCTGTGATTTATTTTGTCAGTAGTGTGTGAGAAAAATGTAAAATTAAACAAAAAAACAAATACAATTATACAAATACATACTCATAATTATTAAGTTTTTTTTTTAAATTTTTGATTAGGTTAAGTTGTGGCAATTTTCTTCTTCCTTTTTTTGTGGGCTTTGCAATTGATGGTTCAGGTAAACCTGCAGTGGTACAACACTCAAAATTTTGAACTGGGTTCAACAGTAAACTGCAGTTCAAGAAAACTTGTGTTGAACCATTGTTTGTACAACCGGGCCTAAGTAACGTAAAAGTTTCACTAATATAAAAAATATGGAGATTCAAAATTATTTTTCCAAATTCGATTTTACGAACAACTTGCTAAAAAGTATATTTTAAATAAACAAGAAAACATATGATCAGTAAAATTTTTAAAAATTAAATTTAATAATTTAATTAATTAATATTGCATTTACTAAAAACGAGTGACCATTGTTTTGGGATAAATGGAGTATGATAAAAATAGTTGTCAGTAAAATTACAAAAATTCCTGTAAGTGAGTTTACTGGCTGTTTAGTCCTTTTTGCACTTTATTATTAGTTTATTTAGAGTAGCTTAATCAACATCGCACTTAACAAAAACAAGTAATAGAAGCACCTATACTATTTACATCCACAAGTTAAATGCCTCTTTGTTCTGCAGCTTATGAGTAAAGAATGAATATTGGCAGATATTACATGCAACGGCAAACATAATTGGTTTTTTGAGGCATTAAGTATTAACTGGACAAGACTTTTGGTCCCTGATCCAAATTTAATTGAAATATATGTGGATTTCCATAAGCTTAGTTTTGAAAACAGGCCATCGACTGGCTTGAGAAACTGAATATTAGAGTGAAGGGTACTATCGTTAGCAAAATTATGGATAGGGCTCGTAGTGGAAGAAGACGATCCTTAATGTGAGGAAGAAATAAGGTTGGTGCCGTTACTGAGCCCTGGGGTACAACAGCATTAACTTCGTAAAGTCTAGAAGAGTGACTATCTTGAATAGAATTAGAAAGGAAACTGGATAGACAGTAGAAAGAAAGGCTGTTGACCCGGTCAAAAGCCTTAGATATGTTTGGAGGAACGCCAAAAAAGTTAACGGGTTTGTTCTAGTTATGTGAAAGAAATAAAAAATCTTCTGTGTGGAAATTGTGTGTTTGTGTTGGGAATTAATGAATTTTTCTATAACATTGCAAACAACCGAGAGAAGAGATATGTGTGTATAATTAAAAAGGAGAGTTATTCTTTCTTAGGTATAGATGTGCCATAAAAAAATCTGACAAAAGCGACTTAAAATAGGTGCAAGTTTATGAGCATATTTTTTAGGGTGATTGGTGATATGTTATTTAGCCTGAAGATTTCTTGGTATTAAGAGAACAAGTGATGCGACCGATCTGTTTGCCTTAAATATGTATAAATATGTTATATATTCAACTGTTGGAATAGGCAAATTAACAGGGGTGCCAGGGTAAAATTGGCAGCAAAGAGTTTGGCTTGGAGTGGAAATTAATAATTTTGCTTTTAAAGGTTAAAGAGTCAGTACTAGGATTTTAAAGAAACTTTTTGTGAGCATCGATTTTAAAAAAAGCATTACTATAGGAGTTAGGAAACCACAGTTTATGATTTGAACATTTGTGGTCTTTATAGAATAGAAAATATAGGTATCAATACCTAATTATTGAAGTGGTGTCGGTAATTTGTTGACATATATTAAAAGGATCGTGAAAGGGTAAGCAAGTAGAATTATTCAGGTAGGTGCCAAATAAATTTGTTAGGCCATATTGGTCGGTTGAATTGTAATGCCAGATGTTGCGTGGCTGTATCCATTTCGTGACCTCAGACTTCAAGAATATGACACAACAACAAAGCCGTTGCTAATGTTTAGTAGCGTTCAAAGTTGGTAACCAGAAAAAGACCCAATAGATTTAAATTATAATGGAGAAGTAGGTGGGTTAAATGATAAGATTGGTGATACAGTTACTGACTTCGAAAGTTTTGACTGTTCCGCCCGGTATTGGAGGGTTTAAGACTAATCTTAGTTTCGTTTCAAAAAGCATGTAGGTTTAGATGACCAAGAGATGAGAGTTCAGTTCACACATATTACCAAAAAGGTTTGCTATGTTTTGATGGCGGTCAGCCAAGAGTCTCCCTCACCTGGTGATCCGACTGGATGGGATTGTTACCTTCGAAATATTTTACCCCTAAGTGATACATCATTATTTTTTATCTTTAATTTTTTTTTGTTTTGAAGAAAAAATCATCACATTGTGTTTAGTAATTGTTTTGGTGCTAAATGTATGATTTGAATATATAAAATATTTTGGTACTAATTATTGATTTATTCTTAATGGAGAAAATCTTAAAACAATAGATAAGTCCTATTACTTATAGAATCGTAAAACAAAGTTTGTTTTGCCAATGTGTTTTCTTTTTTGTTAAGAATGTTAAACAATAGTTGCACGAATGAATGATATGAGTAAAGTCCTAAATAATAACCACAATAAAGATATATTTTTATCTCTTAGGATCGTTGACAGCAAAATAAATTTTGTTAAAATTGGCATGTCTTTATATCCTTGGTACAATATTTAATGCATTATAAATTCACATTCACTTTTCTACCTAAGAAGAATATTTTATTAAAATTATACACGGAAAAATCTCTTAGCCAATGAGAAAAATATAATTTTATTTTCTTTTACTCCATAATTTTTTGGCGATGTATAATAGGCCAAATACTTCCTAATACATGATTAAGAAACTAATACACATAAGGGGCATGTGTATTTTTTAAATTAACTATACTGTTACATAATAAGGCATACAAGTTACGCAGTACATAAAAATAATATATAAAAAATAACTTAAAAATTTACCATTTTCTACTTTAATCTGTTTATTTTTATTTAAGAACAATAAATTCAGCTGCAACCTATAACCCAGCTCTATAAATGCCAAAAACTCAAATCATAAAAAGCATTCCGACAAACTCAGAAAACCAAGGTGCCTGACAAGCAAGTGTCTCACCTGAACATTCATCGAGAATGACGTTCGGTGCTGAGTAGTCATCAAGTCATCAAGCATACTTTGATCGTCATCTTCGGGAACTTCACTGTCAGTCTGGTCTAGAGAGCGTAGGCATTTACTACACATCTGTCCTTGTCTAAAATAAAAACATTGGAATAATAGCTATTTAACAAACAAGGGTATTAAAAAGAGTAACTTAATGATCGAGGCCATTTAATGCGCAAGCCTAGCGAGCGCTTTAAGGGCTGAGATCATTAAGTTCTAATTAATGGCTGAGCTAGGGGGCGTCCATTAATTAAGTAAGGCGAATTTGGCGATTTTTCGACCCCCCTCCTTGGTGAGATGTTGTAAGATTTGACTTGACTCCCTCCCTTTTACTCTATTTTTAAGTGAGATTTTTTAAAATGCGTTTATTTAGTGTAAATACGTTAATCTGTGCTTTATTACTGACTATTTAAAAATAATTGGATCCAGTCGAGCATTGCGAGCGCTTAAGGGTTAAGATCGTTAAGTTCTTATTAATGCCCAAGGTAAGGGGCGTCCTTTAATTAAGTAAGGTGATTTTGGCGGTTTTTCGAGTCCCCTCACCCATTGTGAGATGTCGTGAGATTTGGCTCGGCTCCTCCCTCTCGCCCCAATCTCACGTGAGATTGCACTTGAGAAACACGTTAATCTGTGCTTGATTGCGGACTATTTGAAATTACCGGATCCAGTCGAGCCAAGCGAACGCTTTGAAGGTTGAGATCATTAGGTTTTAATTAATGCCCAAGCTAGGGGGCGTCCATTAATTAAGTAAGAAGATTTTGGCGATTTTTCGACCCCCCTCTTGGTGAGATGTCGTGAGATTTGGCTCGACTTCCTCTCTCTTGCCCTAATCTCAAGTGAGATTTTTCAAAAGGCGTTTTTTTAGTGTAGATACGTTAAAATGTGCTTAATTGCATTTGAAATTACTGGATCCCATCAATTATACTGGTTACTCCTTTAGACATAGTTTGCCATACATTTGGTAAATAAAGGTGTATATGTTTTGGGAATAAAAAAATGTGGTGACTGAAAGTCTTTGAGCTACGTCGAGAAGTCTCCGTAAAATAGAGTTCGTATAATGAATTTTACAAAGAGGACATGAGTTATTACCTTATTTACCTGTTTTTTTTTCTACAATATTTTTGTCGACAATTTCAGAATATTACAGCATATAAATAAAACACTTATGCGGTAACGTTAGTGTCGGTTTTATCCTGACCCACATACCTTACTTCATCCAAAGAGGTCAATTCTTCATGCATACTCTTCATGTTCAAATCGTCTCCTCTATGGCTCAGTTGAATAACTTGGTTTTGTAACGCTTGATTTTGCTGCTCCAAAGTTGCCAGTTGTTCATGTAATTCTGCTATTAGCCTTTCTTCTTTACTACATAGAGCACGGGTCTCCCTAAAATAAAATAATTAACTATTACCTAGTTTACAGTCTGGTAAAATATCCATATATTTTTTTTAAAGTAGTGAAAATAATAACATGTTTTATTGTAAATTATAACTGTATAGTCCAGTTACGGGAGGTATCTGAAAGTGAGGAGGGTGATGAACCTCACAGCACCTAGGCCTCAGGAGACCCGTCGTGCAACCTCCTAAAGGGAACTTTTCACTCAGTACGTCACCCAATCTACTGATTTAAAGTAGGTGACGACGTTGCCGAGGGCAATCTCCTTAATGTCGGCCAAGAAAAACCAATACTCGCCCAGCATGGATCTTCTCTTGGACGAGAGTGCAGGGCAGTTACAAAGGATGTGCTTCACCGTCTTATCTTCCTGTTCATAACCTTTACATAAAGGTGTGTCATTGATATCCATTCTAAAGAGGTGCTTTCGCAGTTATCAGTGTCCAGTAAGAACGTCCGTGATTATACAAAGGTTCGCCCTGGTCATTGTCAAGTCATGTTTAGCTGTACCTCTGTCAGAATAGTTTAGTAACTTCCTGGAAAAGTCACAGTTTACTGTTTCATCTCATCGTCTTGTAAACTGCTAATGAGAGCGTTTTTTGATTAGAATCCTCTTCGTAGACCCTGTCAGACCTACGAAAGGTTCGGGTCCAAAAGCAGCCTTCCTGGCCAACGAGTCAGCGATGTGGTTGCCTTTGGAGTGAGAGTGTCCTTTGGTTCAGCAGAGGGTGACCACATTTCTGCTGGAAGTGTCCACAATGGCACGGTGACATTCTAGTACTAGACCCGAGGTGTTGCGTGGTCTCCTGAGGGCTAGTAATGTCTGTCTGCAATTTGTATGGATAAGCACAAGTTTATCGGTGATGTTTCTACTGAATATTTTTTTTGTAGCTATGGTTATGCCTGTGAGCCCAGTTTGGAGCACATGTGCCAACTCATCCATAGCCCATTTAATGTTGAGATCTTAAATAAATTCCACATCCCGTACCTTCTTTTGTTTTCGAACCGTTTATGTAGATGTTGATCACACCTGCCACGTTTGTGTTTGATTCTCTTTTGATGTCAATTTTCTAGGGTTTGTTAAAAACAAAACATGGCGCAATAGAGTCCACTTTCGTCTGCAGTAGTAGAAGCGCACCTGTCGCCTCACTCCACAAACGACGTCTCTGTGCGCCAACTCCTAAGTCGGGCGGAACATAGCCGTCAAAACTACCTCCTTGATAAATATATCAACAACAGCACCGTAGGTTAGCATAGGTCTTATGATGGCCGTATATATCCATAGGGTGACTCTATGGTGACCCAGGATTTGCCTATGGTCCGGCGACACTGCTCATAAGATATGTATGCTTTCTTGATCATTTTCTCCAAGTGGGACTTTCATGTTAGCTTACTATCAAAGGTTACCCCAACCTGTAAAGATCCCAACGGGAGGTTTATTTATATGATCTTTAAATTGCTGACCCAAAAACAATTTAAAAAAACATTAAAATATTGAAACTTTGGGAGTAATTTTTGGAATAGCATACTTTGTTACCATAATCAATTTTTTTAAAATCCCGTTTTCAGTATTATCTAAACAATATAACAAGTAACTTGGTCGCCCAGCTAACGATTGTTTAGGAGTACTCTTGGTAAATGCGTTAAAGCAGATTTTTTCATTATTTTTAAAGCATTAGCTCAGTAATTTACTATTTTCCTTTGGGAGGTACTAGACAGGCATATTGATAAGTTTTATGCAATTTAATTAAAATTTATCGATCTTTAAATCAACTAACGCTTTTATATAGAGCTTGTTAGTAGTAAAGAAAAGAAAACATTTTCTTAGCTGTCCTCATAAAAGAAATGCATTGCATTACCCCTTTTTTTACTAATTGGTGTAACATAAAGAATATTAAAAAATTGGTAATTCAGTTAGATGCTCCTTAAAAAGAAACGCAGTACCTTATAAATAATTACCTTAATTGTGCTAGTAATTGAGCCATTTCTTCCATTCCACTATCAACTTCATCCGTCGAGATTTGATCACATTCTGGTTGCGTTTGAATTGAGGATGCTTGCGAGGGGGGCGAATTTGATAATGTAGAGGTATCTTTATTCTAAAAATATAATAATGTTGTAATATTTTTCATTTTTTACTGTACTGTCAAAAATTATGTTTTGAAATAATAACGTATTTTTATTATATCTACAAAATAATTAATTGTCCGCTTTGGAAACGGATTTTAAGATTTTTGTTTACTGGTGAAAACATTGTCAGTACTGACATAAAATTTAAATTAGACGAGAAGATTGCGTTGATATCATCAGGAAACGCAAAAAAACTTTTTCTTTTATTAAATCACTATAGTAATTATTGTTTTCAGTGCGTAAGAGTGGCGACTTGTAGGTTATTTGGTAGGAGGCTTGGGTCTTTTTTTTTAGGAGAAATCACCATTTTTGTAATAGATAACACTTTTTCACACTTTTTTTAGACGGATTGAAACCGATGCTTTAAAACTTACCTCTTCTTTTTGTAAACAATTTGAAAAATCTGGACTGGGTAGTTCGTCATTTTCATTTGTTCCCTGCACATGTCTTAAAACTACTAGTTCCTTCTGGTTCTCACTCTTGAGTAATCCTACGTCACTTTTTCTAACAGATTTTTTCTTAAGTACATCAACTTGTAACCTGGATTAACAAAAGATGTTCGGTTAATTCATCAAAAACAATTCAACATTTATTCCTTTTCATCTAAGATTTTATTTAGAAATCATATATTACTGCGTATTTATTTAATAATTCAATTAAATATAAAATACCAAAGAATGTGCAATATGTAACTTTCTTGTATAGAATAGTAGGTAATGTTTTATTTTTGCAATTCAGCTATCAAATAATATGCCAAAATGGTTAAGAAACTGTCAAAATATTAGTAGCGTCAATGAATACATAAAACTGACAAAATTTGAAGTCTCCAAGAACAGCTCCGATTTTGACATTTTTTTAAATAATTTTGTTTTTTCATATTATTCAAAATTAGAAACCTTCTGGAGGGGGCAAACAAATATTTATATTCGTTAAATAATATTTATGATATATATTTAAAAGAAACAATTTTTTTTAAATCGCTGTAACTTTTTAAATATTAATTTTCGTCATTTTTACACAGAATCTTTTTTGTAGATAATTAAATTTTTATAAAAAGTTATTATATAATATAGTATATAATATATAATATAGTTTTATAGTAATTTCGCGTATTTTTTATAGTTTTGAAGATATCGTGAACTTCAATTTCTGAGAGCAGAAGTTTTACTCAATTTCCGGACTAATAATTGCTTATAAGATAATTTTTATACATAGTCTAGGAAACGAACCATTTTGCCTAGCAATGTTTTTAAAAAGCATAGAATGACTTGAAAGTTTGACAGTAGGTAGGGAATAATCCAAGGATCAAAATCTATATCATGCCGAAGGGCGCCTTTACCTTGAGAGCGGTTGCTAAACCATCTCGGGGTGGATTTTTTTATATTTTAACCACAGAAATCGATAAGAAAATGATTTCTTAGCAAAAAATGTTCTACGCATTTTTTTTGTAAAATGCATACTTTTTGCGATATTCGCGATCGAAAGTAGGATTTTTCGTTGATAAAATCACCGTTTTTAATCGTTTTTTTTTTAAATTACTCGATAAGTATGCATCTTATCAGAAAAACTATAAATAACAACATTGTAGCTTTTAACAAAACCGAATAAAAGGTTTTTTTGTAATTGCTATGGGATCAATACAACCAAGTTGTGGTATGTTAAAGGTTAGTTGTTATTCATCAAACACAAAATTTCAGAGTTTTAAAGGCAAATAACGCAAAATCTACGTATTTTTCGAGGAAAACTAATGATAACTTTTTTGAGGCATTTGCAAAGGCCTTTTTATTAAAAAAAAGGTATGTATCATAAAAATTGAATGAGTTATGATTAAAATAAGGTTAGACCAAATTTTTTTGAGTACAAAATTCTTCGAAAACAACCCCCCAATTACCACCCCAATTAAAATGAGTCAATTCTCTTTATCTATTCATTATAAATACATTCTAAAATTTTAGCCGATTTACATTGCTTAATTAAAAAAAAGGTTTTAGTTATAAGGGGTTGTTTGCACCCCCTAAAAAACAAAAAAGCGCTCATCAGCGTAATGCATACTTTAAGGGTGAGTCGAATTTAATTCCATTATTAAATACCTATTTTTCAACTTATTTGAGCCTAATTTTATGTGACTTAAGTTTTAATATAGAAGTCTTAAAGGTTTTTGTAATAAAGGGTAGTTGTCACCTCTAAAAAATAAAAAGCGACCTTCATCATAATGAAGATTATGCTAAAGGTAGGAGGGTAAGTTAAGCTTCATCCCAAATTTTCGTGCAAAACACTGTAATAATATATTATTTTTTTAAGGTATATAATTATTTTTAAATTAAATCATAATGGGGGTTAATTTTTAAGGGCTGAAATATTTAAAATATTGTTTAAAAGAAACAAAATACTACCTTTTCAACTTATTTGAGTCAATTTTACTCAACTTAAGCTTTAATGTATAGTTTTATAGGTTTTAGCAATAAAGGGTAGTTTTCACCCCTAAAAAATAGAGAGCGCCCATCGGAATAGCATAGATTTTAATATGCATTTTGAAAAAATTGCCAGGTTTTGCAAATATATTATAAGCAATTATAACAATCCGAAAATTGAGTAAAATTTCTGCTCTCAGGAATTGAAGTTCACTATTCCTTTGAAAGTGTGAAAAATACAAGAAATCATTATAAAACTATTTTTGTAGAAAATTTAATTATCTACAAAAAGATTTTGTGTAAGAATAACGAAAATTAATATTTAAAAAGTTACAATAATTTAAATATATATATATATATATATATATATATATATATATATATATATATATATATATATATATATATATATATATATATATATATATATATATATATATATATATATATTATATATATATATATATATATATATATATATATATATATATATATATATATATATATATATATATATATAATATATATATATATATATATATATATATATATATATATATATATATATATATATATATATATTATTATATATATATATTGTTTAAACAATATAATATTTATTTGCCTCCAAAAGGTTTCTGATTTTAAATAATATGAAAAAACAAAATTAATAAATTTTTTTTATCAAAATCGGAGCTGTTCTTGAGGACTTTCAACTAAAATGCTTCATTGACGCTACTATATATATTTAATCGATAAACATAAATATCTTCTGAAAAATTAAAATTTAGTATAGCCACAATATAATTATAGAAACTTTATTTTCTTGTAAGGTTGACATTATTAGGTTGGGTCGCTCGACCTTTTTGTGTTTTAAATTTGTTGGTTTGCTGTATTTCCGCTCTGTCTGCTTTTATATGGGTAAAGCTTACATTTTCTTTATTTGATAATCATGCATATTATATTAGTTTATTATTACTACAGGCCATACCTCACACGCACAGCTGTTTTTGTGTCTTGTGATATCGGTGTATTTATAATCGCGGTATGGTTCTATTCCATCAGGTGATTGATTTTAAATATAACATTAGAAATCTTCTGGTATAAAGTGAGATGCCATCCGACATCCGATTCGATCTCTTGCGGTTGCTTACTCTAATTTTAGCCAACACTTTTCTGTTGTACCAGATAGAAAAAACTGGAATAATGACCCTCTTATCAAAGTACACCTGATCTGGTATATTGATAGTTCAAAAACCAACCAAGGGGTTGGAATAGAATTTATGGAAAAAAATAAGGATGGAAATATCACCAATACAGCTTTAGTATTTCAAGCAGTAATTGCAGCAATACATTGCTGTGCCATAGAGATCAGTAGAGGGGATATATAATAATAGAACATTGTCATCTACTGGGACTGTATACCGTATAGCAGACTTCTGCATTTCAGCCCATAAACAGTGGCGTAGATAATTTTATTTTCTGAAGGGGGGGATAATGCAATATAAATCGTCAATCATCTGACACCAGTTAGATAGCATTGAAAATGCCAAGTGCGACTTCGGCGAAACGTCTGCAAGATTTCGGGAGAAATAGAAATGACAAAAAGAATTACTCCCGGATTGAAAATACTTTCTTTTATATGGCTTTCACAGGCAGACTTCTTGGATCAAAATCCGAAAAATGACCCCGTCTATCCTTGCCCCCTTAACTACTTCAGTACCATCAAGGTAACCAACAAAATGAGAAGCCAGAGATTGTGATGGCAATGAAAGCGAAAAAGTTCATTAAATGCTTTTCGCTGAAGTTTCCTTAGACCTCCTGAATAGCACGGCAATAGTAAGGAATAATGGTGGCTGAACTTATTAGACATTGAACGTCTAATAAGCACGCTGAAAAAATGAATTTGATAGAAAAAACACCAAAAAGCAAGTTCCATCTTTATGGAATCCACTTAATTAAGAGCTTTTGACACGGTATTCTAAAAAAAAGCGACCATGATAAATCTGTTACGGTGAAAGTAAAAGAGGACCCATATTTTTCATAAATCTTATTTATTAATAACTAAGCACTGTTTGAGTTTAAAAGTAAAATCAAGTAGATGCAAAGAATAGAAAGATTTTTTAATAACATACATCTTTTAGATTTAAATAAAATAAAACAGCTCATTTATATTCACAAGTAAAATAATAATTTAAAAAATTGTTAATTCTGGGTAGTCCTCTAGAGCGGAGAATTAAAAACGAATGAATGTCATAAAATATTAATTTAAGAAATGTAATTTTATCTGTAAAGGGGTATTTAAAAGGTTTTATATAAGTTTAATTTCCTTTTGCGGTGAAATGTTTCTGAACCAAAACAAACTGCTGATCAGTTACATAATAAGAGCATATAAATGATAATTCAGAACTATAAGGTGGTATACAAGGTAGTAAAATATAATAATGTGATGTATAAAACAGCTTTTAAATAATTTAATAAAAATAATATTATATGGCGAAATGTAATTAAAACCGTGTGCTTCACCAGGTTCAAATTCTTCCTATATTTTTGTCAAAAATATTTAAAAAAAGAATTACAAATAGCATTGGAATGTACATAATGTACATAAAGGAAGCTAGTCTTTGTCTAGAATTAAAGATATTGGTAATACAGTAAATATGTATTTTCTTTTTTTATTGTTTATAAAAAGTAATCTTAGGTAAAGTGTGTTCAACAATATAGTGCCTACAATAAAAGGGGACTGATGGTGATAATAAACTTCTTAGGTAAAATATCTCAGGTATTGGCAAGTTTGGGTAAAGAATGCAGGTCAGGATTAAATTTGCAAAAATATTTTTTTTAAAAGAATCGCATATTAAAGGATATTCACAATAAAATTTAATAAAAATTTTAATATAAATTAAATTTACATTAAAATAAAATTTAGTTCAGTTTCACTGTCAGTGTCTTCTACATTATAACAATAAATTATTATTTTATAATAACATTTAAATATCGATATAAAATTTAAATACATATAATAAATTTTGTCAATTAAAATTAAAGCTATAATGAATATAATATGTTAGTTTCAATTTCATATATTTTCAATATATCAATTCAGTTTCACTATCACTATCGTCGTCTACATTAATTATAAGGGGTTCTATGTTAGTATGAAAGTCCTGTATGAATCCTCCACTTTTATAACATGGTTTATTGTTCTTTTCCAACAATCAGCGTCTGGGTCATCTATATTTTGCCGGATTAATGCAATTAAGAAGGAATAATGTAGGTGTAGTATTTTGGGTCCGGACTTTGTTCTTTAGTTTTCTCCATATGCTCAATCGGGTTGAATACGCAGTAGTAAGGAGGAAGACGAAGAACTGTATGTCCTTTGAAGCTGCAATTGTGTCACTACATATGTCTTCTGTATGTTAAATGCCCTTAGAACCTCTAAAAGCTGCGTTTTTATATCCTTCTTCAAAGTAGATGTTGTTTTGGAGCATAAATTCCTGGATTTCCGCTTTTGTATTTGAAGAGCCTGGAACCTTCTTCAATTGGCGACTATGGTAACTGGCATTGTCCATAACTATGACACTATGCGGGGGAATATTTGGCAGTAAAGTGTTTTCGAACCAATCTTCGAACAATTCGGCTGTAGTATCTTGGTGGTAATCCAACGACGAATCTTGAATGTTCTTCGCCGAAAGTCCCAAACTGTTTGGAATCCAACCATCTTCTGATCCAGCATGAATAATCTGATCCGTTTTCCTTTGTTCGATGGAGCTTTGATTGCATCGCACTGTTCCATCGTTCCATCCTTTTGCCGGCGTATCGTGGGTATCATACCAGGTCTCATCCAAATAGATTATTGGTCTTTGTTGAGATCTGTAATCACTTATGGCAGTCAAATATTCAAAACGCCATTGCCTAATCCGTTGGGATTCCATAATAACTTGCCTTTTGTCAATTTTGCAGTATTTGAAACCTAGTTTGGATAAAAGTGTCCATAGGTTTCCAATTGATATCCTTATCTCAGTGGAGCTCCTTAGTCTTGTTTGCAATGATCTGATAGTAGGCACCAAGTTTTCTTCGTACATACAGTAGATAGTTCTTCTTATCAAATCTTTATCACCGTCATCAGTGGTTCTGGAAACACCACTATCCGTTTCGTTTTCGTCTCGGATGAATTGGCCTCGAAATGTGAACTCCTCACTGATGATTCCGGTATCCCTGTCAAATCGCTGGTTTCTCTTACAGCAGGAGTAAAGCCCAACCCCTTTGGACCAGCTTCTGATGAACATGTCTGACGATTTCTTTGGCATCAAGGGATAAAACTCGTCGTCGAACAGGAACAGTAACACAGGGCGCCGCTGTTGCGTTTCCCAAGGACGAAACATTTTTCACAAAAATTATTAAACAGCACAGACTAACTCTCACTACGGGAACACAAATATAAATGATTATACTCAACCCAAATTATACAAATACAACGGCGGGCGTAATTTCGGCCGTAATCCCCTCGCCTACCTGGCCAAATCAAAGGGACCATCTAATGACATAGGTAATTTCGGCCGAGGGTAATGTTTATGGTAGGATTACCTAGAGACGTATTAAAGAGTGGTGGAGTGCGTTGGAGGTGCATCAAGAAAAATTTAAAGTGTTTAGCTAAATTGTATACTGTTAGTGCCGAATTTACAGTAACCAGGAGTGAGTTAACTCACAATCATGAACCAGATCAACGTTCTGGTTAGTTTTTAGCTATAGTTTCTAAGTGTATAATAGTATGCAAGTACCTATATTTTAGTTGTATACATACATTACGTTCTGCTTTTTCTCTACAGCATTTGTCTTTGATTCTGGATTAATAAAAAAACTTGTACCATTTATAGGACATATTTTATTTGGTAATTATTCCGTATCGCTGTTTCGGCTGTTTTAAAATATTTTTAAAAATTTCTTTTACAGGCTACTTATTTGGATACCATATAATATTAATCCGGTGGGGAAGCTCCAAAAATATGTTTCGATATTTTTTTTTTATTAAAAAGCTGCCCTAACTAACCAGAACTAACCATGACCGCCCATTCTGACCCTACGGAAATCGGCCAGAAAGGGCGGTCATGGGTGTTCTGGTAGTTAGGGAGCTTTTATTTTTCTTATTTATATTTTAATGTCAAAATGCGGGGACGTATTAGAAAAGACCCCTGATTTGGCAGCTTTTATTTTTCTTATTTATATTTTAATGTGAAAATGCGGGGACGTATTAGAAAAGACCCCGATTTGGCAACACTGCACACTAGAAGTTGCTTGTCATCAAGTGGAGTTTTCGCATTATATGAAGAAAATCAATGGTGATTTTAAATTTTAAAATAAAAAAAAACAAAATATTCAAACATGTTCTTGAAGCTCCCCCACCGGATTATTATTATATCCACATAAGTAGCCTTAAAAGAAATTTTTAAAAATCTTGTAAAACAACCGAAACAGCGATACGAATAATTACCTTTTATTTTACCTGCTCCTTTCGGCCGAAAATACTTATCCAAATACAAGAACCGATCCTGTATGCAAATTTTGACCATAAACAATAAACCGTGACAGACGATCGCAATAAAAGTGGTTTATTACCATCAGTCCCCTTTTATTGTAGGCACTATATTGTTGAACACACTTTACCTATTTGTTTAAAAAAATATCAGCAACACAGTGAATTTTTTAAGACCAATTAATTAGCACTGCACGACCTCGATTAAGGCAAGTTAAATAAATAGTTTTTTTGGTAATTTACTAATTGTTTTTTTACGGGTTTTTATTAATAAATTACCTAAGAATACGTCAATATAAGCTTTCACCCAAAATACACTAAACTTTAAACTTTGAAGTGATATGACACGGAAAGTGATAGAATTAAAGTAATAACACTTAAATTCTGTATTAACATTGCAAATAAAACATATTCTACCTATGCATATGGCCAAATATAATAAGTTAAGTTAAGTTGTCAATAAGGGTCAAAAGTAAATTTGGCAGTCGTCCCGGTTGTCTAAAGCTACCGAAAAATTGCTTGTTGTGCTGTTGGACGTTGTTGACAGAATTAGAAGTAAAAGTTTAACTATGTAAGAATCAGTCTGGTGTAACCAGACAACTATGGTACCTAATATAAACTGTATTAAAAATAAAAAAAATGATTTTTCTTTAAAACTGACCTTAGTTCGTCAATTGTTCCCTGTAAATCCTCACATTTTGCTTCTAACTGTTCAATTGTAGCATTTAAGCTTTTAATGTGTTTCTTTTCCGAGTTATTGTCAAACTGCAATCGATGGTTGGTCCTTTCAAGGTCCTGGATGCTGACTTCCAGCTGTTCATAGATGCGAAGACGTGAATCGTTGACTTCCTTAAGGGCTACGGTTTGCTTTGTAAGATACTATAAAAATAAATTACCAAATTAGTTAAAAGAATGAAGTTAAAATCGATAAAATCGGCAAAGAATCGAATTTTTAGTAAATCAGTAGATGTTTTAACATATGAAGAATCATAAGTTTTACTGGTAGGAATCTAACTATATTGCGAAAGTACTTAAACATTTAAAAATAAAAATTACATTTATACGTATTTTTTCCGTAACCCACTGCAGAACCTAAATAATGCCATTTGGGACTAAACAATTCTCACATTCCTGTCTTAGTTTTTTTTAAGTCGTAGGAACAAAAATTTTTATTTCCGGTCAAACAAAATTTTTTTGAGTAGGATGTAAAAACCTAGACAGGAATGTAAAAGTTTTGTTGGCATTTAAAGATGTTAAGTCAAAATTTCCTGTTCTGCACGAAAATCCTCTCCGCCAAGCAAATAGGTTATTTTGATAAGTCCTACCTATTTAACCCTTACACCGACCTTTAAATTGTCGTGTAACGTAACAGAGTCCAAAGAATACCAACAACATGCTTTAAGCAGGTGTAAAAATGTATCAGCGCGATAATTATCTTTCTAAAGCGTCTAGGTTTTCTCTTAGTCTAGGGAAATTGTGCACAGTCTGGAAACACCGCATGGAGGGTGTCTGGGGAAGTCTCAACTCCCCAGGGCTTCAAATAATGTAAATATTGGAGTAAAAATTGGTATCCGGGGGTTTTTTGGTATGACGGATCTAATCTTAGTACGGCTCTTACTTGTAGCGGGTGCCACCTACACTTCTTTTTACTATTTTGAACAATCACAACTTTCTGGTACGGCCCTGTATAACATTTTTATGTAAATTAAATAATTGTTTTGTATTTTTACGTCAAAAAGGTATACCTGTTAATAAAAGTTGATATGAGCAATCGTTTTCGAGATATTTGGATTTAAACAAATTACGATGCATCTGATTTTATTATAGCAAAATTAAAAAAAATAAAAAAAATATAATTAAACAATATGTATTTTAATTTTCAATAAAATTATTGTTCTTAAATTTTGTTCAGCCAACCATTAAAAAATATAAAAAATATATATAAAAAAAATATAAATAAAAACTTTAACACCCTGTATTTCGGAAACGAAGGCCTTGCGAACCCATATTTGTATAGACTTTTATGTTTATTTTTAGACCCTGACTACGTACCTGAAGTATTGACGTTTCCTCATGAATCACCCTGTATGTGGTGACTGACACTGAAAGCTCAGCGAAAGACCATTTGTAAGAAAAGCCTACAGTTATATTTCGGGTTTAAAGTTGGCGATGAAGACAAAACTTGGGCTCCCAAAAAATGCTGCCGCACTTGCTCAAGTACCTCAGCAGAATGGCTACGGGGAACTCACACACCTATAAAGTTTGGAGTGCCAATGATTTGGCGGGAGCCTAAGAATCATGTTGATGATTGCTACTTTTGTTTAACAAAAATTTTGGGATTTTCTAGTAGAAGCAAGCATAAAATAGTGTATCCCAATGTCTCCTCAGCCATTAGACCTGTACCTCATGACTCTTCCAGCATACCTGTTCCCACGCCTCCAGAGAAATATGATGAACCAGATAATTATGACACAGAGGAGCTAGAAGTCGGTCCAAGTTTTAAAGAGGAAGTCGTTTTCGAATGTAGTAGCAGCAAACAGCCACATTTTATATCTCAGGAAGAGCTCAATAATCTAGTTTGTGATTTAGATCTTACCAAAACAAAGGCACAACTTTTTTGATCTCGTTTGTAGTAGTAAAGAACTTTTTAAAAAAGTGTAAAAGTTTTTATGTTTTGAAACAGGCGGTCTATGCTGGGCGTATTTTTCTCAAAGGAAAATGACTTAATTTTCTGTCATAATATTCCAGGTTTACTGAATAAATGTGGCATTTACTGGATGAACTTGGCCTTTGCTTTGTGCCTAACGGGTGGTGACTATTTATTGACTCTTCGAACACAAGTCTAAAGTCAGGCATAAGAAGTATGTTTTTTAAAAAAAGGGGTTTTGTTTTTTTATTTTTAAATATTCACCAGTAGATCGCTTATAAATTGGGCTTTTCATATTTTATATTCTCCCTTCTCTAAAAACTTGTGGGTGATAGGGATAAACTAAGTGCATATTAGAATTTAGTACAACACCGTAGACGCATAAAACCTGTAAAAATTTCGGGTAGCGACAAAAAGTTTCGTAATGCAGACCAGTAATTTCAATTTTGTTATAAAAATTTAAGATACTCGGAGAGCTTTTTGTCACAAATTTATGACGTAATCTGGGACGTAATGTAAGGAGTGACATATTAATCTAATAATATGTCATTTTAGATATTTTTTCTTAGCAAAATTTAAAATGTAATAATTTTGATCTAATATTTAAACGTTCGTCAAAAATCTTAAGTTTTAATTAACCAATTTCATTGAAAATTAGCATTTTTTTATATCCCTTTATGGCAGGAACCAACGAAAATCGAAATTTTTAATTTTAACTTTTTTTAAAAATTCGGGAAACCTAAAAAATAACCTATTATACCTCTTTTTTTGAGAAACAGCCATTTTGCGAGATTTTTGTAATTTTTTTTTGTTGGTTCCTGCCATAATGACATTTGTACTGATAAAGAATCTTTTGTTTTCTAATGACCAGAAGAGAGGGAATCGTGAATGTTTTTTTTGTGAATCCTCAAAATATAAATAAATTAATGATAAAAAATCTAAAGCCAAAATATTATTTTTTTTATCGACCGCCGGAAATTTGGGCTTTGAGACTAGGATACCCCCTTAAACAAAAAAAGCTAAGTTTGGTTTGCTTTTAACTTCTTTACCAGTTTTAAACAATTAAAGCCTATAAGATTTTTTAAAATATTAATTTTCATATTTTAATTTTTTTGCCAACTAAAGGCTACAGGGAAAAAACGGGCTTAGTCAATTTTTAGCGAAATTGAGATACTAACGTCATCCGGTAGAAAATATTGTTAGATTTTGTTCTAGAAAAGGTCCCCGACAAGAACGCAGTAAGTTAGTAAATATTAAATTTTCGCGTACCAACGTGATAAGCAAAAACGGTCTATGTCACGTTTTTACCTGTCTATTAGAGAGCGTTGTGCAGAGTTTAAAAAAGTTCTGTAAAAAAGAAACACAGGATTGTTTTACCTCACTGGTGCATTATTAATTGGGAATGTGAGGAAATTCTTCTTATAAAAAAAGTTTCAGGGTAAAGAAAAAAATAATCTTGCTATTATCTTACACCTGCTTTTCATTTTAGTTGATCAGATTCATGTGAGAATCCCAAATATTATTTTTAAGTTCAGTTTTCTTTCGATAAACTGGTTGTGTAGGCTTAACGCTGGATGTTAAGTGAAATAAACTTACTTCAAAAAACAAAATTGCTATAAATTCAGGGAAAAAAACGGGCGTTAATGACCAGTTAACAATAAATTGTTGATTTTTCCATCAATAACGTTTTAAAATGCTTGCAGTTTATGACCTACAGAACTAAGATAGTTGGGAAACATATTGGTTATAAGGAAATTTTGTCAATATAAATACTTTAGTTTTTGTAGCGTTTTGAAATTTAAAATTGCTTTAACTTAAAATCATAAAATTTGACTTGGCCCGTTTTTCCCTTTACCCTTCAACTTTAAAATTTATCTACATATTGGACAAAAGATACATTGTTTTATAAATTTTAAATCTACTATTTTTTCTTGGAAGAGTTTAAGTTAAATGGGGAAAAACAATTAGCGTCCCATTTACCTGAAACGTTTGAATTTATCCGCCATCGTCAAATAATGTTCCAATACGTCATGCCCAAAATAAAAGTAAAAATTTAAGTGTATTTACTTCTAATTTTAAATTTCGTTCGGCATAATACTTGGACACCAACAAATTATTTACCTCAATCTCCAATTTTTGATCTTCGATAGTAGTTTGTTTTTCTTTCAGTAATGTTTCGAGTTCTTTGTTTCGGTCCAATAGTGTCTTTCCCAGTTCAGCAGCTAGGTGTAAATCTGCATCAAAGAAAATATGAGTCAGTAATAAGTAACCACACTATTGCATTAATAATATTGTAAGAAAGAGACATTGTGATAATTAAGCGACGAGGTGTCAAATGTGTCAATAGTGTTCTTCAGAAAATATAAGGAGTATTTACGCTATTTTGATCAGTACAATTAACAGAAGAAAAATGATACCAAAAAGTGTCCTAGATATTTCATATTCGACATTAGAAAAATAAAAATTTGAACATACTACCTAAACTAGCAGAACCACAGAATTATGGATACTGAAAAGGATAGATCCATATTTTAAGGATCTTTCATACTCATACATTTTAATTTTTTATTTGCAATCCGTGGTTCTGCTAGCTTAAACTTAAGTTAGCAGAACTACATTTAAATCGTGTTAAATAGATTTTTTTGTATCTAATATTTTTAAGCTCTTAATTAGCGTACCTATTATTGTGATTCGAAAACATTTATTAATTACTCTTCCATACACCAACTTTTTTGAAAAAAAAAATACCTTGTGTTTTTTTTGTGTTTTAAGTATGTCATCATTTTAGGCTCGGTTTAGCCTTCTAAGAATAACCAGTTTTAATATTGCTTACTGCTTAATTTAGTATTGTGATTTTTAACTTTGTGGTTCTGCTAACTAAAAGTTAGGCCAGCAGAATCGCAATGATATTTCGCCATAACAAAATATTTCTTAAACAAAATTCATTTCATATTTTTGTGTTTTTTAAGGAACTGTAACTAAAATATTTAGGTTTTTTTATTTTTGGTCTTTTCATAAAATCATAGTTAACAATATTTACCACATTCCATTTTTGAAGAAAATATCCCTTGGGTTTTTAAAGTTTTAGAGAAGTCGTCATTTTAAGCTCTGTTTAAGCTGCTTAGAATCCCCAGTTCCATTATTGCTGATTGTTTCATTTAGCAAATATATTTTTTTTACTTTGTGGTTCTGCTAGCCTCAGTTTAAGCCAGCAGAACCACACCAATATTTTCTAATAACAAAAAATTTCCAAAAATTATGCATTCCAGATTCTATAGCTCTATAACTGTCATATTTTTTTTTTAAGAAAATTCGAGTTGGTATCACAACACCCCAATTTTGTAGAAAAAACATACCTTCTGTTAGCAGGTAGCAAAATCGCAAAATTAAAAAAATATTATTTTCTTAATGAAGCAATTAAAAGTAATGAAACTGAAGGGGAGAGGGTACCCCTTTCGTTGCTGGATCCTGATGTAACCTAGACCTTTTGCTCTATTTTTTGATTTAATAATTGAATACACATAAATTATTTTGTACAGGGTTTTTCCTTATAATTTGACATGCTTTTAAAGGTAGAGATTGAACGATGTAAGAACAACACCGATACGTCACGGTCTCATATGGCAAACTGATATAAAACCGTGACGTATCGGTGTTGTTCTAACAGCGTTCGATCTCTACATAGTAAGTAATTTAAGATTAAGCGTTTTTTATATTTAGAATTCATACAAATGAACTAAAGAACCTTCTTGAAAAATAAAATTTATTTGCCAGCAAGCTACATATAAAATAAATTAATATATGCATTTTAGGAATAATAGCAATGAAACCCATTTTATAAAAAAAACAGTGTTTTTTATGGGGGAAAACGATCAAGTTCTACAGTTTGGCTAATAAAAAGGTTTCTTTAAACACATAGATCTTAATAAAACCAAAAGATAAAGTAAATTATATTAAAACGTTTTTTCCCACTACTAAATTTATGTTGATTTTATTTTTCTTTAGTAACCAATTTTTTGCTTTCTTTTGTCGCTTTTTGGTTTTTTAATTACATTTTTGGTACTTACATCATAGTTTCTTTATAAAAATAACTTTAACGTTTATTTATCTCAAGAACAAATCACTGCTTCGATAAATATTTACTTAAACTAAAAATAATAAATAGTTCCCAGGAATTATGCTACGTCAGGACGGGTGGAAAATCAATGGTAAAACTGAAACCCCAGCATTACTCCCATCTACGATCGGCCAGAGATTTTACGTCAGTGCATATATTTCGTAACTTTACGGTCTTTTTGCTGTAAAGTATACCAAGAAATCCGGCTTACTGAAACCTCCATTTTCTATCAATTAACTTATTTTGGGCCAAAAATGGACTTTAATTATTTTGCCCGCCGACCAGGGGCGTATATTGACTATAAAAAGTAGAAGGGCCAAAAAGTTAGTTCAAAAATTTATTGAAGTAATGTAAATAAAAAACTAAATTATCTCTCGAAATTATTTAATGTGTTTCAAAAAGTGGGGGGAATCTCTTATTTGAAAAACTTGTTCAGAATTAAAAGTTATGTCATAATTTAAAAGCAGAACCATTTAATTCAAAAATTCAAAATAAAACGTTCTTTTCCAATTTGATCCGTACGGCGATTAGATTAAACCACATTTCTTATTATAATAAATCTTTATTGATGCTTGTTTTTGGAAAATCTCTATTATATTGTTTTTTATAATGCATTTAAATTATGCTTCTTTTTGAATTAATTAGGCAAAAGTTTACTGTTTCTATTTTTAGTGATTTATCACGTCTAAAATGTAATTGAAAAATAAAAAGCCGCATTAACTAACCATAACTAACCATGACCGATCAGGACTGAGGGCTTTTAAATTTGTCTAAATTATCCCTACGTTTGATTAAGCCATAACCTAATTGCGGCCTAAACGGATCAGTTTACTGTTCCTACTTTTAGTGAATTATCACGTCTGAAATATAATTTAGAAAAATAAAAAGCCGCTTTAACTAACAAGAACTAACCATAACCGACCAGAACTAGGGGTTTTTAAATTTGTCCAAATTATTTCTACGTAGAAGTTATTAACAAAATTTTAATAATTCTGAACATGGCATTTATTATGGGCCGAAATAATTTCATCCTATTTGGGTCAAATCAGGTAATTATTTATTAACTGGAAATTTTATTTAGGTTAATCCTTATTTTTGGGGCGCAATTTGGCTATTATTTTGACCTACCTGGTGATTTGGACCACAGTTTGACAAACCCGACTGATAGATGGGTATAAAAATAGGTATTTAATCTGCTACCCAATTTACCAACACCTTATAATTCTGGGGATTTATTTAAATTTTCGGTATAATCATAAATTTTTACGATTAAGGGTGCCCTTCCTCTGTGTTTGAATTTTTGCTGCTGAAACACGTTTGCCTCCCAAATTTAATAACTAAAAAACTCGGTTAGGTTAACTTGTAAATAAACATAGTAACTACAAGTGTTAGTTAATAACACAAAGTTTATATACTGCAAAAACTAATAAATTTCTTTGGAAAAATGTAAAAATACTTAAAAATAACCATTTAAAAAGGCATTTATAAAACTTCATTTAAATGCACAAAAAAACGAGTTGGACGACTCTACGATTTTGTGACGTGCGTATTTAAAATAATATATTTTACAAAATGTTAGTTGTGGTTAGTTGTGGCCCTTATTCTAAAATTCTGTATGCGGTGATATCACTTAAATTGTGAACGTTGCTGCATTTTTTGTCTTTCCGAGAACGTAGTTCTACTGTCGAAAACGGCATATTTCAGATGAGATAATTAAAGGCCAGAGATATGATCGCCAAATATACAAATAAAGCTACATTCTGACTTTTTTGTAATAAAAGTATATATTATTTCAAGAGTCGTATAAGAAGCAAAGTGCTATTACTGAGATATTTCTTTACTCGTCTACAATATTTATTTCTTTCAAACTTAGACAATTAATATTATTTGTTATAACTCTATTATAACTTATCTCTTCTGTCGTATTTATTACTGACTTACATAGTTTGCCCGTGGCCACTATTACGATAACATATGTATAATAGTTTATTACGATTTGTCAATTGCGGCTATTGCACCTGTGCTAAATAAAATGCTTTCTAAAGAACCGGCTTTATTACTAATTTAATCAGGAATTAAAATAAAATAATTTATCAAAAATTTAAATAAAAAACACACGATCGATAATTAGATGAAAGTATAATGCCTCATAATTCAATGACATTGAAATGTTTGTTGCTTGTTATTAGTTTTTGCTAACTAAGAGTTAATTTATGGGCTATGCATCAGTGGCGTAACTTCAAAAAATAAGCCTTCCTTGCAAGACCGAATTTAAAACCTTAAATTAAAAAGTAAATTGCAATAAAAAAATCAGTCAGGAGCATCTTCACGTTTCAGTATTTGAGGCCGATATTTGCAAAACTCCCGCCTTGCTATTTAATTTACTTTGCAGGAGCAACAAAAAATATTTTAGTTTTCATGTAAATTATGTTTTTGAATTATTTTATTTTGTAAGAAATACTTTAATATACACTATGATGATCGTAAATCTGAATAACTTACAGTTATTAAAAAAAATATTTACAAAGAGGGAGTTCTGTAAATAACATAAAAACTGGAAGTCATTAAAGTTTAATTTATAAAATTAAAAGTTAAATAATTAAACAACTTTTAGCAGCTTGGTTTGGTAGTTTCCTTTAATCTTCACCATAATGTCGGCCGTTACGGGGATATGGCGGCCCGCAGAGGCTTTGGCCACTCTTCAAATGGGCCTGGATCAACAGAAAACACATGTACCAACCGATTGAGACCCTACACGCCACGATTTAGAAACGGTTCATCAATTCTTTTAAAAACGTATTAATAACCTATTTATGACTTTTAAACTACTTAAGATAACTCAACATATAAATACATAGTAGAAGCTTAATGAAATGTCTGTCAAACGGATTGGATGGAAACATTTATTTACTGACGTAAAAATATATTTTAAATTTTATTCTGTATATCTAATTCTGGTTAGAACTAAACACTAGTTCTGGTTAGTTCCCGTTATACAGTACTGTAATCCGAACTAAGAACAAACGGTTTGTACTTCTTATTTGTGTAAGTCAGCCGCTTTTCGCAACTATGCAAGCGCTGTTAAAAATTATACTTCTAGTTTTTTTTTATAATTACTGTTTTTATTTAAAATAATTTTGAAGGTCTACTAAAGTCGACTAAACTAGGGAAAATACATAAATGATGGATATTCCAATAAGTTTTTGATTTAATTTTTATATGATTATTATTATTAACTACCCCATTCGTACAACCCTGACAGATACCTAATTTAGATGTCTGGACATAAGTTTGTATAATGATATGGGTATATCCAATTGCGGCCCAAATATGCAGGTACACTTTTTCCCAGTGTATGTATAGCAAAACTGCGGCACAAAAATTTTTGGAATAAATTTAATCTGATTAGGCCATACCAAAATTGCGGCCTAAACAGAAAAACGGTTGGGGGTGTAAATCCCTGGGAACACGCAGCAAGCAGTGGGCGCCACTTTGTGGCAGCCAC
Source organism: Listronotus oregonensis (assembly GCA_019359885.1). Lineage (NCBI taxonomy): Eukaryota > Metazoa > Arthropoda > Insecta > Coleoptera > Curculionidae > Listronotus > Listronotus oregonensis. The sequence continues at coordinate 119,389 of JAHBCN010000076.1, forward strand.
CACCAAAATTATCATACATCAGGATCAAATAGTAAATTCTTCGGAACAGCCTCGGTGTGGTATGGAGTGGACTTTGAGATTCCAGAACCTGTAGCTGTCAACGTGTTTAAAACCCTAAAACAAAGATGTATGGAGTGTGATGCGCGACGGCGTGCCGCGTTCCGAGGGCAGGGAAGAAGGGGTTCAAATTTTGTTGTTAATGTTGCAGAAAGAAGCCATCTGGAAGAGAAAGCAAGGCGCGGGGAACTGTCCGGTCCCAGTTCGGTTCACCGAAAAGCAAAAGCCCCTGAGAAGAACCACATGAAAAGTACTGTTCCTGAGTCATATAGGGATATGAATTCCGCGAATCTTAACTGGCGTTAAGGGTTTTCGGAGTGTGCGTGCGTGGGTGTGCGCAAGCTCAAATTAGAGTCGATGGCCTATTACGGTTTTGTGAAAGTTCGGGAAATCCAGAGCCCTGAACACAAACTTTGTGTTTATTTGGAAATTTAAATAAACTTTGTTATTTTCTTTAAAGAATCACTTCTTAAATTACTAAAATTATTACACATAGATAAAATTACCAGCTTAGGATTTTCGCATTGTATAAACTTGGAGTTTGGCCACGTTGACGAAAAGATTAATGGAAAGCTGGAAAGCAGAATTCGAAAAAGTTAAATTCGACATGCGTTTGCCTTCAAATTCGATCATACATTGTCCTCGTGAAACTAAAAATACTCAGACACAAACACCAATAAAAAATTAGTTTTGTACTAAGCCCAAAGTATTTTTAGCTTGTTTCGACTTCAATTTGTTATATTTAGGGATAGTACCCTGAGACAAGTAGAATTAGTAGATTTTTTCGTCGATTGATAGTCTGTTCTGGTTTTGTGAAACTTCGTGTAATCCAGAATACTGTACACATACTTTGTATTCCATTTACTTAATGTTACCATCCTGGCGGGTGGTGGAATTTTACTTTTTAAAGGTGATAATTAGAACGTCACTACTACAAAACGTCAATAAGAATAAAAAATCTTTAAAACACCTGTCAAGTTGTTTGCCAGAATCGAAATACATCCCGAAAAAAAAAGAAATATTATGATTTTTACAATTTAATAACAAAACGTTTGCCGAAAAAGTATTATAACTAGCTTAGGTATTAATGGGCAGATAATGATCTCAACCCTTAACACGCAAGCCTAGTAAAGCTAAACAATCTTAAGAAACAATAAGATTTGTGTTTAGGATCAACTTTAGAGCCATCATGCACAGAAGCTTTATTTCTTATAGACAAATTCACAAAATTAAACTTGTTTTAACTTTTTAACCTAAAATGTGCGCTACTGCAAAGTATTTATTAATTATGAGCTATTTAATAAGTTGTGGGAATACTTACATGACTTAAGTATATATTTCATGAAACACTCGATGGTTTCGTTTCCTTTAGTATTTGCATTCTTATAATTTAATTGCAAAGGACAAGCAAAAAGAAGATTAGTCTAGTAATCAACTCTAATATGTTTACTAGAAGACATAATTAAAACATAAAATGTTTAAATTATGATTAATGCTCTTTGGTCATGCTATTATATACCTGATATGTAAAAGTGTATATTTATTATACGCTAGACCCAGTTCAAACTTAAGAAAGTTTAAAAATGTCTAGTAATACACATGATAACTTAACAAAATCGTAGTAAGTTAACCAGAGCTGTCAAAACTTGAAGTACTTGAAGTAAAATTTTACTTCAAGTACTTTTCTGTACTTGAAGTATCTTACTTTAAGTACTTTTTATTGGGAACTACTTGTTCTTGTACTTGAATAATTTATGTCAAAATACCTATTAACTTTACTTGATTTGACCAAGTAAATTACTTGAAATATTTTTCCAAGTACTGGAAGTATTACGATGTACTTGAAGTAAAAAAATACTTCAGTAAATAGGAAGTACTTGAAGTTAAAGAAAATAAATCAAGTCCGCCAATTTATTCACGTTAGATAATCGCGCAAACGGGTTAAAACAAGAAGATCGTCCGACCTTTGCTGACTCTGATACATTAGAGCTCTCAATTTAATTGTTAACGGTACCAAAAATATTAAAATTTATATTATTTTTAAATACCTGTAATACTACAGGTATTTTAAAAACCTTAGAATATTGCATAAATACTAGTTTAAAATATTTTGGAAAATATTTTTTATTTGTTTCTAACTACATTTAAAGTATCAGTAGTTAGTATTTTCAAGATATAAGAAAATGACTAAAGGTCTCGACTGCTTCTGAGTGCAGTAAAAACCCTCGAAATTATCATTTTATGGTACTATTACGGTAGGTTGTCCTAATTATAGCACCCGACCGTACAGGGTCGTATTTCTACCTGACTGGAATAATATATAAGTATTCATGATGTCCTATTTGCCCCAGGTTATATTTAAACGTATAGGGTAAAGTGCGGACCTAAACTATTCTAACCTCTCTTGGCCTGGCCATAAAGGATCACTTTCGAGAATTTTTATTGGAGTCGGAGATAATCGATATGTCTAGTCATTTTCTTATATCTTGAAAAATACTATACCTGTATTTTACAATCATTATCTCGCCACTTTTCTCTCTTCAAGCTCTTTTACCAGCTTTATTATTATTTTTTTTTATACGACACCAGCTTGTTTTAATTAATACCCATAATACTTAAAGGTTTATAACTTTAGCGGAGGACAAAGGTTACGTGCATTAGTTTAACATACGTTTGTCGTTAGAGAAAACAGAAAAATGATAATTTATTAGAAGGGTAAAATCGCAGAAAATATTGGGTTAATTACTAGTTTTGGAAAGTCACAAGGTTTCAAAATATAAAATAAAAATGCATTCGGATCGAATTATAAAATTATATTGGACCATGAAACCAGAAAAATTTTCCAAAAAAATAAGTTTGCTAAAAATCTCAATATATACATTACAATAAAAGACTTGACAGGCAGGGTAAATCGTTAAATTATCAAAGTATACATTTTCTTTTACACATTTAACTTGATGTTATTAAAAAATATGCTAGTCAAGTAATACTACTTTTACTTCCAGTACTTGTATTTACTTCAGTTACTTTGGTTTACTTCAAGTACTTTGTTTTACTTCAAGTACTTTGTTTTACTTCAAGTACTTTTTGAATTCACTTGGAAAAGCAAGTACATTTTAACGGGTACTTGTACTTGTACTTGAAGTACTTTTTAAAAATTATAAACTTTGTACTTGTACTTGAAGGACTATTTAGGAGTACTTTGACAGCTCTGAAATTGATGATATACAGGGTAAGTAAAACGTACCAAATACTCAAACATTTAACATTCCTTCAAAACTTTCAAAATTTGGTGATCAGTAGAGATAGATAACCTACTCTTAGATCTCCTTAAAGTACAGTAAAACTTGTCTATAACGGCCACTATAAATTGCCAGGTAATAGTTGTTTAACCATTCGAGCTACAAAATTTAGCTTTATTCCTGATAATATCATTTATTTTGGATTTTCCAACACCAAACTTTTCAGCCAGTTTTCGCGAACCCAAAGCGTACTTTTCGCGATAACATCAATTTTTTGCTTCAGTGACAAACGATTTCATTTTGGGGACATGATTAAACACTTTTCGGGTCCAAACACAATAAGTTTATTCTTATAGATTTAAAACACAACTAAAAATATAATGTAAAGATAATCCCTTAAGCCACTAATGCTATTTAAACCCCATTAATATTATCGTTGGGTATTTTCACCTTTAAAAATTGCAAAATACAATCATAAAATAACATTGACCGAACAATAAAATTACATTGCCGTAACTAATCAAAACTAATTAGAACTGACCAGAACTAACCAGAACTAACATAATTAAGTGATTTTATTATTTTGGCGACAGGAAAAATAATTCGCCTGGTTAGTTCTAGTAAGACAGATCTACTAATATGAGAACACAGCTATTATTTTGAGCGTGAAACCAATTTCTTACAATACGGTACTTATGGTAATTATTCGTTTATTTATTTAAAATACAAACTATTAAAAATTTGGGTACCTAAATTTGTTAGCAAATAAGTTAATTTGGCAGAAAAAAAAGAAATTTTTAGGGACATAAATTTATTATAATAATTAAAAATATATTCCTTTTTTTTTAATTCTTTCTTGTTTCGGATTTTTATGTTTTTATGTACATTATTTTAGCTTTATTGCACTATGGTACCGTCTTTGGTGGCATTTTTAACAAGATATTTCAAAAACAAAAGGAAACAAAAAACTGGCAGACACACACGGTACGTGGACTGTCCAAAGATAGAAAAAAAAAACTGATGGACAATCGACAAAATTACATTGCCGTAACTAATCAAAACTAATTAGAACTGACCAGAACTAACATAATTAAGTGATGCTATTATTTTGGCGACAGGAAAAATAATTCGCCTGGTTAGTTCTGGTAAGATAGATCTACTAATATGAGAACCTAGCTTTTATTTTGAGCATGAAACCAATTTCTTACAATACGGTAATTATGGTAATTATTCGTTTATTTATTTAAAATAAAACTATTAAAAAATTGGGTACTAAATTTGTTAGCAAATAAGTTAATTTGGCAAAAAAAATAATTTTTTAGGGACATAAATTTATTATAATGATTAAAAATGTATTCCTTTTTTTAAATTCTTTATTTTTTTTTGGATTTTTATGTTTTTATGTACATTATTTTAGCTTTATTGCACTATGGTACCGTCTGTGGTGGCATTTTTAACAAGATATTTCAAAAACAAAAGGAAACTAAAAACTGGCAGACACACACGGTACGTGGACTGTCCAAAGATAGAAAAAAAAACTGGTGGACAATTGTGTAAAGCACTTCAGAACCCGCAGGAAAGATTGCCCTGTGTCGCTAAGAACAGGATGCTTTTAAAGTCTACGGTAATTTTATATCAGGTAGCCTGAAACCAGTAAAAGATTTGCCAAAATCCGAAAGGATACTAGGTAAAAATGTTCATTTGTTTTATAAGGCCATGTAAAAAAATGTAGCAACAAACCTGCACCGTCGCACTGGTCCAGGTTTTTTTTAGGGTTTGCAGGTAGCTTAAACTCACTGAAGATTTGCAGAATAACAGAAATACATAAACCAATATCAATAAATGATAAAGAGCGATGGAAGCGTAATCACTAAACCAGTATTTTATTATGATTAATAAGATTTTGCCGCATTAAAACACCGCTTTCCGTAATTTCAGCAAAGTTAAATAATGCTAGACACACGAAAAATGTGTTAAATATCTTAAAACTCGCACCCAACAAAACTGGATAGGAATTGAATCCTTTGGGAATCGAATCCAGGAATTGATTCATTTTTAAGGGTCCGAAGGCTGGAATTGATTACTTTTTAAAAATAGAATCCGTGATACGGATTCGTTATATAATTTTAAAATGATCCGGAATTATTTTTTTTTAAATGATCCGCTTCCAAGAGGAATCAATTCTTTATATTTATAATTTGAGACCAATCGGCTTATAAATGCCAAAATTCGGCGTTTTGAATCTTCCACTTTTTCCAAACTTTTACCTAAGCTTCTTAATCAGCATCACATTGATTTTCAGAAATAAAGATGAAACATTTGCCTATTAAAATCTTTAAATAAGGAAACACACCTAACATGTGATTTTTAACTAAAATATGTTATTTTTAGGTACAGAGAAACAACATTTAAATGAAACAACAAACTTTACTTGCATTTAATGTTAAAAGTTTTAATTGCTTGATCTTAATAATTTTTTAGTATGTTATCCTTTAGATCAGCTATTCTCAACCGCTGGCCGCGGACAATTTCTTCTATCCGCAAAAAAAATATTTATTAAAAAAAAACAATAATAACTAAATTTTAATTTACAAAATTACGAAATAAAAATATCACTGGTCCACGAATTTTTTTTTACAAATTTTACTGGTCTGCGGGCCAAAAAAGGTTGGGAAACGCTGCTTTAGATAACCCTGAGGGACTTTTAAATGGGACATTTTATTATTCCTATTCAGGGTGTCTTACAGAAATGAATTTTTCATTTTAATACATTTTTCTATTTCCAAAGAAGAGAAATTATTAAACTTAAATATAAGTTATTTCAACAATCACCTTTTTAAAAACCTTATGAAGATTTAGCGGCGCAAGTTTTGAAAGGGCTCCGAGCTAAAATCTTTGACGCTTGCTTTATCGTCTGGATTAACGATTCTTTTACGATTATCCGGATCCGTAAATAGATTCCTTTTTTGAAGGATCCGCCCTAGCTCTGGCACCCAGGATACCTAGTTCTTAGACATCAAAGAGACCTTCGTGGGCTGTCATTAAGGTAGAAAAAGGTGTCCTAAAGAGATATTTAATATTTTTTTGATTTGTTTTAAAACTTTTGTTTGCATTATATAACTAAAAATTTTCTTTTAAAAAGAAAAAACACTTGTTACCTAAAATTTGTAAAAATGTGATTTAGAAGAAAAAAAAAAGATTTGGAATCACACATTTATAAAACAAAGTTTTTTATCCTTGTTTGATGGCGTTACAAACAGGTGTATTAGTTACAAAAGCAAAAATGTATGTTGTATATCGATCATTAACAAAAGTGTAATTATAATTACTTCTTACTTTATTTGCAAATAGTCCATAACTAAAAATGTTTCTATTCGGATTATAATAATAAAATAATAATAATTAAATACGTATTAGTAAGTAGCTAAGTATATTATTCAAAGTGTACCAATATCATGTAAACCAGGGAAAAAGGATAAAAAGGAATTTACATACGCTTCTTGCCCAATGGTCCAGCAGGGAATTTGAAATAAATAAAATAATTTAAAAAGATTTAAAATCAAATTTTTACAAAATTATAACCATAGTAAATACATCTTTGCAAATACCAGAATTTTCTAAATATATGTTTATGTCTAATAATATTCCTTTTTGAGTATTACCAATAACTACAATTGTCTTTGGTATACTTACAATTAGTGTACCTTTAATGGATAGTAAAAACCATTACGATTATGTCAGACAAGGCAAAAATGTTACATATGTTGTAGAAACTAATTGGGTAATTTAAAAATGACCTCGTTTTTTTAAAATAGTTGTAGATAAGCAGTTATTGTAGGCAATGTTTTTAAGTAATTAGTATAGTACTTATACTAGCGTAAACATTTTAATTAATTTATTAGTTTATTATTTTAGAAGCAATGACAAAAAAGTTAAGCCTAAAATGGAAAGAACTTTTCAACAGGAAAATTCCAAGAAATACTTAAGAGCTAAGAGGATGATTTAAAGTTTCAGTGAACAGAATATAGTTTATTTAGAGACAATAAGTTTAGTAGTGCAATTGTTCCCGTGGTTTCAGAGGTCGCTAATCACGATTATGATTTCAAATTGGATCCACAGGACCTGACGGGAAAGGAAAAAATTATACCCGGGGTTTTTGATCGCTGAATTCAAAGTGGCGTCGGCGAACACCTTTGACAATTTGGTGCAATTTAACTGGATTGTTTAGCTGCCATCTCGAAAACGCCTATAAGATCAATAATAGCCTGAAAATCATTGTAGGGGCGTTTGGGGGCGCAATTCAATTTCACGTCGAAAACGACCCTACAATAATTTTCAAGTTGTTTTGGTCATCTTGTTAGGAAAATTCGGGATGACGTCTAGGTCGGATGTGGGTCAATTTGAACATCATAATCGTGATCAGCGACCTCAAAACCCCCGGGGAGAATCCGATTTGGGCCAGTTTTGACCTATATTAAAAAGTTATTAAATCTTCCAAAAGCGTCTCAAAAATTGCATTTTTTTAATGCAATTTTGGCTGCAGCAATGCAATTTAAGGTTTGTATAAGTCACAAAGTAGGAACATTTGTTAAAAATTTTTAAAGGAATGCAAAAACGCATTCCGATCCGTCTATCAGTGCAAAAATCCAGGTTGAGTGCTTTTCCCCTCGACAATAAATTTTATGCGTAAATTTAAAAGGGGAAAATTAGTAAAAAATAAATTTTGAAATTATTTATTATACACAAATAATACACTTTGTTTTTCATTGTGTAAATCCTGTATATGTAAGGAAGAAAATACCTACATTTGGATTGGATAGTAGAATAAGTAATGGGAAGAAGGTAGTTTTCCTTATCCCATCAGAGTTTTGCTTGTATCTTTATCTTATTTTGTATCAATTTTCCATAAATCCATCTGCCACGAAAGTTGAACGAAACCTTTGGGCTGGGTTTGTTATGTAAGCTCCGTCATCCAAAAAAAAGGCCGCAGAACGTCGTCTACCCCAGTGATCAGTATAGACGTTGACACTAATTAGGAAGCCAAGAAATTGGTTTTATATTGATGATGATGGTGATTTTAGTAAACGACATACCTCCCCATTCGTAAATCATTTAATTCTCTTCTACAGCCCCCAAACATACCAACGATTAACACTACTACATTAATAAATACTAAATATCATCAGCTTTTAGAAACTTTGGACCTTTTCTTTAAAAATATTTTGAAACTTGTTTTTTGCTAAATTATAGTAGCATGTTACTCCAAAAAAAAAAAGCACATTTTAAGGGGACTATTAAAGGAGTATGCCAATATAATTATAACCATTTTTTTTGCACACCAAATTTTTTAAAAATTTTTTTTTTTATTATTAGGTTCTAAGACTCATTAGAGTTATTCTTGTAATTCAAAATGCCAGGTTTAAAATAAAAGTATTCTTTTTTTTCTGTTTCGTTGCAAAAGGTAGTAATAAATTATTTTAAAATTTTGCTAATAAGCTTCTTGTATTAGTACGGGGGTAAATATTTTAGAATTTAATTTACAATGATTTAATAGACAATTTGAATGCTGCCGGTAATTCTCCCCCCCCCGGTCTAATATAAAGGCCCCCCCCTTTTGGGGCAAACAAAAAAAAGAATAACGTAGTGTCGGCCAAAATAATACTAAAAACCCCTTTACAGTGGCTTACGCTTGAGATGATGTTTGTTAAAAATGTTTTTAATTTTTTTTTTAAAATAGGAATCGTTTTTTTTAAAATCTGTTTTAATATTCGACAATACCTGGTTTTAAAAAAAATAAAAAAATATTTACAAATTTTATTTATTTATTTGCCCAAGAAAAAAATTAAATTTTTTTTTTAGCAATCGTCAATACTTTTAAACAACCCCCCTAAAATACTTAAAAAAAAAAAACTATTTTAAAGAACAACAATAAAATTTAAAAAATTAAAAAAAGCAATAATTAAAATAATAAAGAAAAATAAAGTCAAAAATTTAAATTAAAAAAAAATAATGTTTTTTAAAAATACACCACAGTGCAAGACTATGTTAAGTAAAATTTTAAAAGTAAAATTGTCAAAAAAATCAATAATAATTTTAAATAAGTATTATTTTTTTTTACCCAAAACCCAAGACTAAATCAAACAAAAAACCATTTCCTTAATTTGGGGGAAAAAAATTTTTTTACGATTTAAATTTTTAAAAAAAAAATTAATAGAATGACTTTACTGAATAGTTGTTTTTTATTTTCCAAAAGGGCTGGCTTTTAGGGTACGAATCCATATCATGTATTACTCACATTACTTCTTAGCAATTTTCTATTTACAGATCATTTTAAAGGGAAATATCACTGCTTAAATCATTTAAGTCTCGTTTTATAATTAGAGGTTCAACAGTTTCATCGACTACTATATCCATATTTCACATTTTATTTTCTACATGTAGTACATGTTCAACACATTTTTGTCAGTTTTCTGAAAACATTGGGGTATGGCATTTTGAAAAAGTTTTTTAACGTCCGCTATTTTAAAAGTTGTTTTTTTGGGAAAAATCCCTTTTTACTTGCGCCCCTAAAGTTCTATGGGGTTGAGTTCGCAGTGATAAGGTGGCAACCGATACACACTAATATTCAGTTTTTTCGCTATTTCATAAATGACGAAATTTGTGTAACTATTTTTTTTATCCCACTTCAATTTTTACTGAATTTTTACTAGTTGTAAAAATTTTCGCTTAAACTATTTTTGGGGAAATTCAATTTTATTCTGCATTAACCAGAGTTCAATATTTTTTTGAGCCAGCTTAAATTTGCGACATATTCCATTTTTTGGGGGATGGTTTTTGGGTTATCCATTACAGTAAAAACCCCCTCTGGTATTAAGTCGATTATCTGCGAAACCATCTTCAAATACAACAGAATTATTGATGTCTTCGTGATAATCTATTTTTTTTAGATTAAAAAAAAAAAGACTGTACCCTGTATTTTGCGTCATCTGTTATGGGGATTTTTTTTTGCCTGGTCGCTATTTTGGTGACGCTATACCTTCTCTTTTTCTTGTTTAAAAATTTTTTGTAAACTGTCGCTTTTCCAACCCGGTCATTAAAGCACATATTTCAACTCTATCATCCACACTTAAATCACAGTTTTGCTCATTTGTGATATAATCGAATACGTTTATAACAATACGCTTTTCGTTTAATGTTAAATGGCCGAGGTGTGCACGTTTTATTGAACAAGCCATTTTGGTAACTGTAACACTATAACACAGTAACAATAATAAGAACTACGCAGTTGCACTTTAAAATTATTAGTGTCCAAATCAGCAATATTACAGGTAGACAGTAATCAAACCTAATTGGTCTGCCAAAAATGGGGGGAAAGCCATTTGGGAAACAAGGGGAATTGTTTAAAAACTTCCGGGGAAATATATTTTTTTCAAATATTTATTTTATTTAAATGAAATGATCAATATTTAAATTTATTTACATATTTCTGTGTTGTTCCCCCAAAAAATAAAAACAGAACATTAAACCGTGCAACCCAAACAAATAATAAGCAAAGTAAATAAAAAAAATTTTTTTGGATAGAAAATCGGTAAAAAATTTTGTTGACCAACACAAGAAATCGAAAAACTTTTAATATTTATTAACAAAATTTTTTCAATTATGGATAAATATATCTAGATATTTTAAAACATAAAGATACATATACCAGCGCGCCTATGGTTTACGATTCTTAAAATTCCGAAAAAATTTTTTACTATCGCTTGCAATGAACTTCACCTGACCATTCGAGATATTTGACAAACTTTGATGTTTATAGAGCCAATGCCCAACGATAAATACATTCCTTCTAATGATTTTAGAAAAAGATATAAGTTGCGAAATCAGCGTTTTGGGTTTAATTTTTTGTGATGTAAAACCCCGCCTGCCTGGGGCCCTTTGGGAAAATCTTTAAGGGGCGCATGCCTAAACAGAACTATTTCGTAATTTGTATAAAAAGTAGAAATTTTTGGTTCCATAATATCAGGTCTTTTTTATGTTTCTTTTCAGGCCGATACATATTTTAAAAATTTAATGACATCTAAGTTAGCTACCCAATAATTTTCCATTATTTCATCTGTAATTAAAACTCAATTAGATTTGGGGCAAATAAGAATTATCAAATAATTAAAAAAAACTTTGTGGTCACAGAGAATTAAGATATAAAGACTGATATTGACAGTTGAATGGTATGAATTATCACAAGAAAGTGAACAAATTAAGTTTATAAATTGATATTCTTTAAATAACGCACTAAGCAGCAAAAAGTTAAATATTTTCCTGAGATTATACAGAGATTTTTTGAAATTATTGTATAACACAGTTATTACATTACTTCTTTTTTACTTTAAAATATTATTAATCTATTGTTTGACACTGTTATTATAAAGGACATAATATATAAAAATATTACATTTTTCTGTAGAGCATATAATGGATTAAAAACTTGCTTTAGTAATTCTATAAATACATAAAAAAAATAAAAAATAGCCATACATACTGAAAAATTCAAACTAGTACCCCCAGGGTTATACCAACTCGTTTATACAGAGATCGGCAAAAAATTTGCAATCCATATAAAAAAATTTCTGATTTCTCAAAAAAAATTCTCTTAAAAACAGTTTTGCTTTTCCTCATTTCCCCCTTAATTTAAAAAAAATTTATGAAAATTTAAAAAAAAACTTTTTTAATACGAGGTAATGCATAGTATTAAACATCAAACATGACATCGTTATTATTAAAATGTTGGGGTTTCCAAAAAAATTTTTAAATAAATTAATTTGACACAAATTTAAAAAAAAGGGTCTAAATAAATAATTTTTAATTTTTGGATCAAAATCTACTTTTTTTCGTACCATGTATATTTTCTTTAGTGCAAAAAATGCCCAAGAAAAAAATTTTATAGACGTTTGCGAACATTTTTTTTTTTTAAAAAACCCGATTTTTAATTAAATTCATCCATACGGGAAAAAACCCCCCGCGGATTAAAAAAAACGAGTCCATTCCTATATTCGCGGCTAAAGTTTTTTTTAATCCGCAGATCTAATCGGTACATCGGTACATACATATTGATAAAAATGATTCCAATATTTTAGGCCCCCAAAACCGAATATCCTTTGTAAACGCGTCGTCAAATGGACTAATAGCCGAAATTGCGAATTTATTAGGACGAGATGGGTTCGAACATATAGAATCAAGTTACATTAAAAAAGTTGCATAAAACGCAAGATAATTTTGACTGAAACCGACCAAAAAAAAAAATTCAAATTCACAGCCCTTTAAAAAAAGGGGGGCTTTAACAAGTACGGGAAACGTGACATTTAATTTGAAAAATCTTAGTGAAGGTTTAAGAATGGCAAATGAGCTTTGTGATTTCTTTATGAAAGTGTACGGAACGAAGTCTTATTTTTAAGAGCAAATTGATAATGCCACTGCTGAATATCAGAAAAAATTTGGGGAAGGTTTTTTTAAAAAAACTGCCAAGCAAGAAAAAATTAAAACATTCTTTAAACCATTGCCTATGCCTAAAGAAAAAAAATTAATCAATATTTTAAAAATTTTTTCCCCAAAAATTCTTTTTTTTATATACTTTTTTTTTATTTCGTCCCCGGGGGAAAAATATCCCCTTTTTCCATATAAATTACCATTCCGTATGCACAGTTTCTGTATTCGCCCATATTTACAGAACATATACCTTGCGAATAAAGAGCTTTTACTGTATTATAGCCGCTCACTGTAGTATAAATGTTACTTTTTTTGTGACTACTCATCTGTTTTATAATTATCCACCACTGTAAAAAAACTTGGTATTAAAAAATTCGTAATATGATTATTACTTAAAATCCATCATTAAATTTAGACAATAATTTATTTTTTTCCCAAGCAAGGAATGACCTTTGGATGGGAACGCAAAGGATAGGATTTTTTTAACAAACAATAATAAAATACCACTACGTTTATTCCGTAATACTAGAGCATATTTAACAGGAAGTATTTATTTTAATCAAGTTTAAGTTCTGTCAGAACGTCTAAATCGACGTTTTTTTCCTACAGACAAAAGGCAGTTTATTGGCGATGGCTGTCATTTTTTTGACTTTTAGCACTTTACCGCTAGCTCTGGTTCACCATATTAGACTTAGCTAGGTTTATCATTATCAGTCTCTAGAGCAGGGTTTTCCAACCTATATTTCGCCGACCCTTTCCCAAAAACCCCAAAAAAAAAAAAAAAAATATATATATATATATATATATATATATATATATATATATATATATATATATATATATATATATATATATATATATAAAAAGTAGGGTAAGTATGGGCTTTCTGGCACCTCCGTCCCCCGGGGGAGCTTATTATCTTAATATCTCTGACGTAATTAAATATTTAGGAATCTTGTGTGACGCGTTATTTAGGGCGTGGCCAATACTATCTGTCAAATGTCAAATGTCACCTGTCAAATGTCAAATGCCACCTGTCACCTGTCATATGTCAAAAACCACGTGACTTGGAAAATGGCCGTTACGCGTAGGATACTTGAAAAAAAAGATCTAATATTAATTTGCGCAAACAAAAAAATTTTTTAGGTTATACCGTTCGGGCGCTATCGGCAAAAATCTTTTTTTAACCCTGATGATGAGTCTAAGAGGGGGGTTTTAAAATTTTTTTAAAATTTAAAACGAAACGTTGTACCTATCGAATAGCGAAAACCGCATGACGCCATCTTTAACCATAAAGGCGCTACAGCTGTTTAAAAATCGCCGAAATTCATCAATTAGCGATTAGGACGGTAACCCTATAGTAAATTGATCATTGTGGGCTTCATGCTTTAACATTAGGCTTACACGTAGGTCTAATATGTTAATTTTAGCGACTTACACAGGTATTAAAATAATGGCGTCTGTCGGGGGGGCAAATGCCACCTGTCAACTGTCATATTTCGCGAACCACGTGACTTAGAACCTGCTTACGTGGATGAGATGTATCTTAAGGTCTTACGCAAGCGTTAAAATAATGACGGCTGCAAAATGTCACTTGTCAAATGTCTAACCTAACATGTGGGGAGGGGCCCCCCTGCGCTTAAGCGGCGGGCCCAGGGTGTAGACCTGGGGCTTAGGCGTGGGGTGAAGAGCCTTAACAGTTAAATTCTAAACTTCCAAAAGGTGTTATATAGAATATTATTATTATTAAAAAGAACACTTAATAAATTTGTTTGGTCCGCCTATGGATAACTATAACTGCTATTAAAAAAAAAAAATTATTAAATAAGGTTACATTCGCCAGAAAATAAAAATTTAACAAGTCCAAGCGTGTAGTATTCACAGCGGAAATAACAAGCAGATAAGGAAAATTTTATCACATCGAAACGGAAACGGGGGCCTGTTGACAATTAAAATATTATTTTACAAGGAAAAAAATTTCCGAAGCCTTGATCGAGTCATACGAGACAATTACGCAATAATGTGGAATATTGTAAAAAGGTACTAATTTGTACAGGTGGCGTAGGAATTCATTTTCCCACCAAGCGCTTAACCGTCTTAACTCCAACCAATCACAGCACAGTTTTTAGAAGCCTCAGCGTCGCCCACAGCCAGTATAAATATTGAAAAATACGGTTAAACACGATCATTTTTTTTGTTACACTCGAGCTCAACAGCACTCCCTCTCACTCTTTGTGCCCCCCCAAATTTTTATCTAATATTAAACTTTGTAGACTTTGTGTGATATTTTTTTTGTGAAAAGTGATTTTTATTTTACAATCGTAAGTACTTAGTTCTATTTATTGCTTAAAACCCATTTTCCTTATAATTACACATAGTTAAATAGAAGTTCTTATTTTTATTAATGTTAGTAATTTATTTATTTATTAAAAATATTAAAAACACCCGTTAAATCTTTAAAACTATTATTTTTGAATGTTTTTTATTTTAGCTACACATTACTTATTAATATTAAACATTATCAAAATTTATTAATAATGCCCATTTTCAATAATATATGAAATTAATAAGGCCCAAAAACTACTTACCAATCGTAAGTACTTAGTTTTATTGCTTAAAAAACCATTTTTTCCCCTTTTTAAATTTCACATAGTTAAAAAAAATTTTTTATTTTTATTAGTGTTAGTAATTTTTATATTACAAACGCGCATTAAATCTTTAAAACTATTATTTTTGCTGATTTTATATTATCTATACATAAATTTCCTATTAACATCAAAATTTATTAGAATAATATTATTAAACACTGAATATTTCCCTAAAATGATTAGGTAGTACATGTATCGCCGGCAAACAGTGTAAAACCGTTATTATTTGTAAAAAAAACCCCTTTTTACATTGCAGTTCATAACTTGTTTATTTATTAATAGATTAAAATAATTCTTTTTATTATGATTTAGGATGCTAAAATACATACAAAATTTAAAAAAATTTTTTCTAAACCCCTTTTAGGAGAACCAGACTTTCATTTAACACTTACAATTGTTTGTTTTTACAGAAAATGTTAAAAGTGAATATTTTCCCCTCATTTCCCCGGGGGTCATCTTAAACGTCACGGCGATTGTCGAGTAACAGTCAAGATTTGTGACAAGTGTGGGGCCATTTACAAGTCCGAGGGGGCTCTCCAACGTCATCATCGCGAGAAACATCCACCCCCCCAAAAAACAACCCCCAAGCCCCACTAACCGTGACGTCTAAGAAAGCGAGACTTGATCCCCCAAAGGGGGAAAATGTATTCTAACTGTATTTTATGAATTATTTCTTAACATTTAAATAGGTAAACTAAATAGTTATTATTTTTACAGAACCATCGACGTCTGCCACGCAGCATTGTGGGGTGTGTAACCTAGAAGTTCCCATCAATCGTTGGACAGGGCATTTGCGCACCCTACGTCATCGTTTTTAATTGTTGCGTGGAGCAGGAGGAAGGAGTAGAATTGGTAAAAACAGCTTTTAGATGCCGGATTGCTACCCCCCGATTATCAGCGAAGGAGACCCCTACCAATAAAGGGAGTTATTTAGCACAATTTAGAAACAAATTCATCAAGTTGGTAGGGGATAATCTGCAAAAAATTCCAACACCTGAAAGTGGGTATGGAGCTTTATTTAATAAAAAAAAAATTGTAAGATTAATATAATAAAAAAAAAGGCTCTTCACCCCACGCCTCCCCCCCAAAAGGTCTACACCCTGGACCCGCCGCTTAAGCGCAGGGGGGCCCCTCCCCACATGTTAGGTTAGACATTTGACAAGTGACATTTTGCAGCCGTCATTATTTTAATTTTTTGGGGGAACCCCCTTTTAAAGATACACCCATCCACGTAAGCAGGTTCTAAGTCAGGGGGTTTCCCCGGGGAAATATGACAGTTGACAGGTGGCATTTGACAGCTGACAGACGCCATTATTTTAATACCTGTGTAAGTCGCTAAAATTAACATATTAGACCTACGTGTAAGCCTAATGTTAAAGCATGAAGCCCACAATGATCAATTTACTATAGGGTTACCGTCCTAATCGCTAATTGATGAATTTCGGCGATTTTTTTTAAAAAACTGTAGCGCCTTTATGGTTAAAGATGGCGTCATGCGGTTTTCGCTATTCGATAGGTACAACGTTTCGCTAATTTTTTTAAAAAAATTTTAAAAACCCCCCGTCTTAGACTCATCATCAGGGTTAAAAAAAATTTTAGCCGATAGCGCCCCCCCGGTATAACCTAAAATTTTCGAGTTTGCGCAAATTAATATTAGATCTTAGTACAAGTATCCTACGCGTAACGGCCATTTTCCAAGTCACGTGGTTTTTGACATATGACAGGTGACAGGGGGGTTTTTTTATTTGACAGGTGACATTTGACATTTTTACCCCCTAGTATTGGCCACGCCCTAAATAACGCGTCACACAAGATTCCTAAATATTTAATTAGCCCGAGATATTAAGATAATAAGCTCCCCCGGGGGACGGGGTCCCAAAAAAACCCTTTCCCCCCTTTTATATATATATATATATATATATATATATATATATATATATATATATATATATATATATATATATATATATATATATATATATATATATATATATATATATATATATATATATATATATATATATATATATATATAAAAAATTATGCCTTTTTAAATTTAAAGGGGTTTTAAAAAAAATAAGAAACACTTTTTTTTTATTAACTAAATTATTATTAACAAAGATAAAAAACCTGTCCCCGCCAGGGAGAAAATATTGCCTCTGTCTCCGTAAGACGCCTTCCTTCGGCTAAGGGAAAAAATTTTTTGCTCCTTTTTTTGCCCCCCGGCGAAATTAAAAAAACGGGCTTTGTTAGGTTCTAGCCACGCTAAAGACAACCACTGTGCCAAATTTCATGATTTTAGCTCAAGCCATAACCAAAGAGTAATAATTGTTTTCAACCCATAACTTCAGAATCACGTGGACAGACAAATAAATATATATACCTACCTACATATAAATATATCCACATTAGCAAATTATATATATAGATTTAAATTTTAAATAGGTGCAATGCAGATACAAGGTAATTATTTATTATGGATCTTTAATAGAAGAATAGGTAGACTTTAAATCAATAATTACTTTTACATTTACATTTCTTAGTTTTCTTTCAATTATACATATTATTCTGTTATTATTTTCTATTTATTAAAATTATATTCGTATAATTAGATAATGTCTTACAACTTTCAAAGTAATTTTAGAACAAATAAATAAAAACTTTTAAAGTAATGAGAGACTTGAGCTTGCATGCTCTGTACCAGTTGGTCGATTCTGGGTTCAGTCTTTGCTAAAGCTATGGTAAATCGCTATCGACGGCAAGGCGATTTCGCTGTTTAGTTTTCATTAAAACTAGAGCTAAAAAACCTGTCTCGCATAAATAAGTGGACAAAAATAGAATCAGTATATTCAAAGCAAGAGAAGCAACATTCAGATTAACAAGAAATCGTTTGATCCAAAGTTCCTGTAATGTCAAGAAATCAAATTCGTCTTTCATGGTCGAGACAGCCTTCTTTTCTAGAAATTCTTCCTGAACTTCTTTAGGTCATTGTAAGACATCGACAACAAATGGGTTTCTGGTCATGTGCCATATTGGTGACTTGGAATTAACATCTCGATAGTATCGGTAGAAGTCGTTTTCCAACGCTGGTAAATGAGTTTCTATTTCAGATTTTAAATCTTTATCCAGTTTTTGATTATTATTATTAATTGCTTCGGATAGCCGTGAAAAAGGAAATACATTTTCAGCAGATATTTATTTTTCCAAAGTTAAAGCTTTGATATGAAACCCTGAATATGATCAAAGTTTCTAATCAAAGTGCCATTTCTGCCCTAAAGTTTCAAGTTTTGCCGATTCCAGCCAAATAGGCTAGTTTTCACTGAAATTTTTCATTTTTAAATAGTTGCATAAAATGATTATTTTCTTTAAATTCAGGATGACCTTTTCTCTTAATTTATAAAGGCGAGCTAACATGTTGCCTTTTGATAACCAGCGCACTTCTGTGTGGAATAGGAGGGACCTTGTGATCAGGTCCTCACAAAGTAAAGTAAATAACCACAGCAGCAGCGATTGAATGGCGATTCGGAACAGTTAAATAACCCGTAGGTAAGCGTTAAATATTTTTATTTTTGGAAATGCAAATGTACCTATTACGCCTCCCCTGACATTTTTCTACGCCCCTCCTAGGAGGGCGTGCCCTCTTGTTGGAAAGTCCTGCTCTAGAGCATTCAAGGATTTCGACTATTCAACTAGCGACCTTTTAATATCATGTAAAATCTATGCTACCAAACACCTATGTAAAATAAAACAAATTCTGTCCACAATTTTGTTTCTTTTTTTTTTTTTGATTTGTCACGTTTTTTTGCTGATTTTTCTGTATTAAGGTCTTTTTTTCATTAGTACAGACAGTTTTTTTTATTCATACAGACAGTCAGCAAAAAACTTGCCAAGTCAAAAAAAAAATAGAACAAACCTGTGGGCAGAACTTGGAACTAATTTTGGATCCCAGTACATTACGAAGTCGATTTGTTTGGATAGATACTTGGCCCTTATTGGCTCTCATTTTTTAGTTTAATGAATGGAAAAAATTGGGGTGGGGGCGGATCTCATGCGTGTTACTTTTCTCAGTGGACTTTGCTCTGTAGGTAGAACCTAATCATTGGACTGCATAGGAAGTAAGAAAGTTGCTCATTTTAATGTTCGCGCCTGGTTTAAAGTTTAATAACACATTATGCTAAACAAAAACACTATTTTTTGTTGCAAATTTCCATTAATTTATTTATTTAAATATTGACATGTTTCACCACACAGCGGCTTCGTCAGAAGCCATTTTGGTACTAAAATTACTTTTACAATTTTTAGGGTGCATAGTAAATATATCGGTGTTACCTGATCTAGTTAATAAAACTTGTTATTAGGAAATTCCATTCACCATTAAACCTTTTTATATTGAATGGAATTTCCTAATAACAAATTTTATTAACTAGATCAGGTAACACCGATAAATTTACCATGTACCCTAAAAATTGTAAAAATAATTTTCACAAAGTTTCACAATAATTTGTTGATTTCTCGACCGCAATAAAATTTAAATTACAACCCTTAGTGGAAAACCCAAATATAAATAGGTTGCCTGACAAATATCTATTGTGTAGGCACCGCACCTTTTGAAAGAGTATAGGTCCTGATTACCTACTAATATTAATAGTTTAGGTTAGCTATTTTGAATGCTCATTAACACACACGACAATACCTTGACAAACTCCAAACGACTGATGAACTAAGACGAAAAGACTCTGCTTTATATTCAACACCTGCAATTTGCCTATAAACTACATAATATACCAAAAAGTAGGTACAATAATAAATAAAGAAAATTTTAAATCCGCACCTACATGCGGGCACCCAAAGTATATTGAGTTTTACGACTAACAGTAGCAGGTAAAACGAGAAATCAACGAATTATTGTGAAACGTACCATACCAAAATAGCTTCTGACGAAGCCACTGTGTGGTGAAACATGTTAAGGTTTAAATAAATAAATTGGTGGAAATTTGCAACAAAAAAGAGTGTTTTTGTTTAAAGTACTGTATTCTTGGTTTAGCTAATGAAATCCTGCCTGGGCTGTCCGAGTAAAAATGTGCAGTATTTTGAATTTTTTCATCACTTATTTCCTAAAACCTACTTGCATACCAAATATCAAGTTTCTATTTTCTCGAAAAGTGCCCTATAGTTTTTATGAGTCAATCAGTCAGCCAGTCAGTAGTAAAATTGGCGATTAAATTTACCCAAAGCGAAGAGACACTATAATATCATTTAAATAGAATTTTCTTATAAAAGAAATAATTAATGTTTGTTTTTTTATTTTTTGTCATGGCCTAATATGAAATAATTCATAAAATTAAAGAAAATTAAGCATTATTGACTTATTTTGCAAAAAAGTTTGAGATTTATGTATAAATTTAAAAAGTCTAAAATAGACTATATAAAAGTTTGTAAAAATAAACACGGTGGCCCATTTAAACAAACCCAAAATTAGTTATCTCAAAAAATACGTAAACTAAAAAATATCCGACCACGCCACTGGATTCTAAGTAAAAAAAATTAGCTAGATAAAAGCTTCTTATGCGTAAGAAATATTAACTTTCTTGGGCAGGGCTGGATTTAACTTTTTGCCGCCCTAATATGACAATATTTTTTGGATATCAGAACGAAAAATTTAGCATTAAAAGAATGTTAACTTCACTAGTAATTCTTACAAAAATTTAATTAACAAATTTAACAAAAGTAAAACATACAGAAAATTAAATAACAATTCTTTAAAGCAAACAAATTGCTTAATATAAAAACAAAATATAAATTAAAATGTTAAAACAAATAAGTCTTTTTTTGAACTATGTATTATTTTATTATAGGCAAAACACCAATACTAACATTTTTCTTCAAACCTTTTTTCTGCAAAATCATTAATAATATCATTAAAGTTAAAGATTACATTTTTTTAAATTAATCGTAAATTTGCAGCCCATAATATTTGCCCTCCTAGGCTTCAGCCTACTCAGCCTTTGCGTAAATCCACCCCTGTTCTTGGGACAGACACCTGGGAGTTATGGCTTCAAAAGTTAATTTTTTGGAAGGTGCTAACCTGTACCTAGTCGTCAAATACAGTCAGTTTTAGGTTGCACAAGCTTAAACTGCATGCAAGGTTTTAAATTTTTTAATTAAGAATGCCAACGCAACGACAGACTAATGAAATTGAAAAAATATATTTTTTTAAATTTATAATTGATCCATTTTCATTTGAGGATGATGTAAGCAAAAACAAATAAAGAAAACGTCTTTTTATTGGTCAATTAGGTTTGTAACCATGGTTACTGACTTTATGGACCAATGCGATTCATTTTGGTTTATTTGCTTTTAATTTTGTCATTTCTATTTGAAAATGGCCGATTATAGAGATGGCAGAAGGTAAAGAACTGTAAAAATATTGAGGTTTGATTTTCTCGCGGTAACATTACTATTCGTCCGCGAGAGAAGTAACAAGTAAACATTGCTACGGTACAAACGTGCTCACACAACTACTTTAAAAATATAAAAAAGAACGTATCATTTGCTTCAACGGTCAAGGATTTGTAAAATTTCACTAATGGTAGTAATTTAACTACAATTACCAATAAATTCGTTTGGTTGGCTTGCGGGTTACGTTAATTTAACTTCGCCAAATTTTAATGCTTTTAATGAATACAATGTGTTTTTTTATTCTTTAACTGTTTCATTTAATAAGCTTGTAAATTGTAGCTAGTAACAAAGCACGTACATTTTTATGTTTTTATATCCGATTATTTAATCAAAATACTCATGTTATAATTACCAAACAACTACAATTTAAAAATATATATAATTTATGTTGTAAATAGAGGATTAGTGGTTATAAAGTAAACCTACTCTATTTATCATGTTCACCTATTTAATGATATAGGAAAAAACAGTAGACAAAATACGACAGAGGGCTCACGATTGACTGTTACGGCGACTGTCGATGCTTCTGCTTTTGTTGAAGTTTTGGTGGGCGGGGCTTTCTGTTCCATTTCAGCCAATGGGAAAAGACTTGGATTTTCTGCCTTCATATTTAGCGTTTTTGTATCTTTTAGTGCTGGTATCCTAGTTTTACTAAAATAAAAGTCTTCTTCTTCTCTATTGAAGTTGTTCCTTATGTTTTTGTATCTCTATTGCCTCCCTGTATATTCTTGGATAATAATTGGCTGTTCTATCTAGGACTTGTGTGTCATCAAAAAGGTCTAAGGAACACAAAAGAAGTTGCCGGTATGGACAAACAGACAAACCCGCTGTGGCTGAACACGCACTTTCACAGGCAATCATAGGATCCTTTTTGATGACACACAAGTCCTAGATAGAACAGCCAATTATTATCCAAGAATATACAGGGATGCAATAGAGATACAAAAACAGCTTTAATAGAAAAGAAGAGCGTCTTAATCTTAGTACAACTTGGATACCAGCACTAAAAGACAAAGAAACGCTAAAAATAAGGGCAAAAAATCCAAGTCTCTCCCATTGGCTGGATCGGAACAGAAAGCCCCTCCCACCAAAACTCCAGCAAAAGCAGAAGTCTCGACAGTCGCCGTAACAGTCAACCGTAAGCCGTCAGGAAGAGTACTTCGACCTCGGACCCACCTTTGATAATGTCTGCCGCTGTAGTAGACGAAACGTCAGGTAGAAATACCAACAGACCACGGCAAATAAGCCCAGAAAACCCATCCAATGTAGTTAAAGCCGTGAAAGCTTGACAACTTTGATTTCTTATTACTATTATTCAATTGTTATAATAAGCTGTATAAAAGGTACACGTATCTAGACTTAACTGTTTTTTAAAATAATGTACCCTTTTGTTGTTTTCATTTAATTCTTAACCTAGATCTTTTCTGGGTGTTTTTTTTGTACATTAGAAATACTTTATTTTAATGTTTTCTTATCGATATCACTAATATTAAGTTTTAGACCAGTAATGCCTTTAAGTAAAATTAATTAAAAGACTAATGTGAGAAAATAAAGATATTTTCTTAATTTTTAATTGTTTTAAAGTAAAGATATCCGAAATCTAATCGTATATTGTCCCTTTAAAAACATTTTTAAAGGGGCATAATGCCAAACCTACTTGCATACAACTTTTAACTTCAATAAGTCTATAGGTACCATGGAAACCTATTCAGCTAGCAAAAGGAACTATAACCAGGCTATGGCGTGTCTTGTGGTAGCTTTTCTTTAAAAGAGTAAACAGAAAATTTACACAGCGAACCTATCAGCAGAGCTAGTAAATTATATTTGTATAGTTAATTATTATAAAGTGTTTGAAAATATGATTGTTTATTACTATAATCTGTTCATTTCTGTTTAAGAAAGATATAAGCAAACATAGATAAAGAAAAAAAGTCTCCCCATTAGTTAAACAAGTTTATAACCATGGTTAAAACAAGGCATTACGTTTTATGTTCAGTTATCATAATTATATGAAAATGAACAGATTTTAGTTACTGGTAGTGTGGTAAATTTAAACATTTCCATGAAAATGAAAAAATTTCCATGGAAATGAAAAAATGGAAATTTCCGAACGCGTTTTAAACCATTCAAAACAAGGTTTATTTACATATATAGTATATATATATATATATATATATATATATATATATATATATATATATATATATATATATATATATATATATATATATATATATATATATATATATATATATATATATATATATTATTATATATATTAGCGTCAAATATTCAAATCTGTTATTCCCTGAAATGACTAGTCAGTACATGTATTGGCGGCAAGCAGCGTAAAAATCTCATTTGACTAACAAAAATTACCTATTCAGTTACTCCCCGTAAGGCCTAGGTAAACAATAAACAAAATATGATGGATGGAGGTATTTTTTAATTTAATATTGTAATATAAAACGTTATTCATTATTTTTTTGCTAACGTAACTTTTTTATTATTAAGAGTTTTTTTATTATCCCTGTTGTCAGACAATAAAAAATTGCAAATGTAGACAGTAACAGTAGAATAAATAAGTACAATTGGTGTGTGTAGCTATGGGAAAGGTGGAATAATTTAAAAAATGGAAAAATTAATTAATACAATTAAAACAATAATTAAAATAAAAACATTTTTCTTTAAAACATTTTGGCAATTTGTAAAACCTTTTAATTATAAAAGTTCCCATAAAAAAATAAATAAATAATTTTAATAATTGTTTTATTCACATTAACTCATTTTTAACATTTTTTTTACTTATTTCTACTTTTTCTATATACGCGCTAATTATACTTTAGGTACTCATTCTGCAGTCGGTTCCGTGTGAAATAGCTTTTCAAAAATAAATGACCATAAAATAAAGTAGCTTTTAATTGTAATTTAATAGAGTTACCCTATACTTGTTAAGTCTTATAAGGGCTTCACTGAGGGTACAAGTTTAGACTGTCTTAAAGGTAAATTTTACCAAAGGGTTTTAAAAAGTCCACATGTAATAATATATTTTTTTATAAGTAGGGTGTCTAAAACAGTTGTTTACGACGGTGAAATTTCTATAGCGATTGTTTTTTAACGCCTTAATATCCAACTTTTGTTATTTAATTGCCATATAAAAATATTAAACTCGCAAAAAAAAATAACAAAAATTTTCGAAATAGACAATCTAATACATATAATTAATGCTAAATAATTTAGAATTATAATATTTGGGGGTTTTCATTTAAACAAAATGATTTTTGGCAACTTTCTCAATTTCATTTTTAATCTAAAATATTGTAAAAAATCTATTATAGTAGGTCCTTTTCAACATTAAATTTAACTCAGCTTAAATAATAAAGTCTTTTTTATATCAAAATTTGATAATTAGGGCCTGCAAAAGACCTTTTAGGGCGTAAAAACATAAATATATAAGAAAAGCTTAGATTAAACATAGGTATAGGACATGATGCATAAAATCTTGCGTAGAATCTAAAAATGAAGTAATATATAGGGTGTTTCATCTTAAATAAGCAGGTTGACAGCTACATCCGGTATAACTGGAAGTGCCACCAACTTGAAAATATTTTAGCTGAGTTGCTTTCATCGAAATTAGTATACCTTTAAAGTTTCAAAACTTTCCATACCCTGCTTTTCGAGAAATTGATCGCCGCAGTTCGTCGTGGGGCACCCTGTATATGTGTATTAGGGTGATTGTTTTTGGAAATATATATTTTCTTTTGGTCCGATCGTGAAATTTTCTTGGAAATACCCCCAAAAAAATTCCCTGAAAGTTTCAGCTAATATTAATGTTAAGTACTCGCCCAAAGCGTGTGAAGATTTTCCATTTAAAAAGCACGTAAACTTTGATTTTTTTTAATTATTCAGCAGCATTTTATCTTATCATCTCGCCCAAAGACGGGATTTTTTGAGAATTGAATGCCTTAAAAAAGTGTCCATTGCGGCAAAGTCGCAACTCACACCGGCGAGGTAGTACGGGTCACTAAACCTAATTTTTTCATAAAATTCTCGTTTTTCTGTCATTTTCGCATAAAAGATAAGAGCCACACAAAAAGATAAATGACAAAGTTGTTGAAAATTTAATTTTCTACAAAAAAGTTTCCAATAATTGAATCGCTAAGCCCAACAGGTCTCGAGATATTTGGCCTTTTATAAATTTTACTATACTAATACTACAAATTATAATTTGTAATAATTCCAGAGTAAAATTAATTAAAGGCCAAATATCTCGAGAACTGTTGGTCTTAGCGATTCGATTATTGTGACCTTTTTTCTAGGAAATTAAATTTCCAACAACTTTGTCCTTCATCTTTTTTGTGAAGCTCTTATCATTTACGGGGGTATTTCTAACAAAATTTCACGATGGGACCGAAAAAAAGTTTTTTCCAAAAAAAAATCACCCTTATGTGTATGTATAACGATTTGTCCCATAAAGGGTTTTTCTTTTAAAATCATGATACAGAGTAATTACTATAATAAAAAACCTTTTTTGGCAATTGTTATGAAATAATTTACTTATTGCTTCATTATTTGTTCAAATTTTGTTTTCCAAAAAATTTAAAAAAGGTGTGTCCATGCAAAAGCCCTTACAATAATTTCCATAATAGTGCTCTTTGGAAGACATGTCAAGTCCCAGCTTTTTATTAAATTTATTCAGGGATGAAGCCTCAAAAGTTTGACCATTTTATCAAAACACTACCTAAATTATTCTTAATGTTTTTTTGCAAAATTGTAAAAATAGTTTCTTTTCGGATAAATAACACAGGTCTACAAGAAAAGTAGTGTGTGCTAAGATTTCTTGGCGTATTTTTTTCCGCTAAATACGAATCTGAAGTCAAAAATAGGGGTCAAACAGCAAAAAATGAAGAATACCCCAAAAAATCGACACGGTACATTTACCGGCAGAAACCTGCTATATAAAATATAAGAAATACAAAAAAATTCATAGAACAAAAAAGAGAGCTTTTCACATTGTCTATAAAAAAGTTAAATTAACATTTTTGATAAGATAAATAATAAAGGAAGGAAAGAAATATAAACAAAAATGTAATTTTAACAAAAAATTTCAGTCCAAAATAGGATTTTTTTTTATTAATGTGATTTTTGGAAAATAATATCATTTATTTTATTCATTTCAATCTCAAATAACTTAAAATTTGCAAAAAAATCCAAAAATAAAAAAAAAATAATTTTCTATTTTTTTCCAGGGTATACCTTGAAAAAAAAACTGAAAATTCGGTTTTTTGATTTTAAGTCGAAAAATATTGCATTTAGACAAAAAGATTATATAACTGAAATTAAAGGTCTTGTAAAAATACATAGCTTATGTCCATAAAGTTTTATGTATCTTTTGATTTTTAAGTTATTGACCTTTTAAATTAATCCCCAATTTTGATTCGTGTTCAGTGGAAAAAATACTTCACACCACTTGTTTTGTGGGCCTGTGTAATTTTAGTTAAGTATCTTAAAAATTAATTTTTGTTTTTTGCGACATATAAATATAGTTTTTCTGTTTTAAAATAATTTTAGGTAAATATCCAGAAGTTCATAAAAAAGGTAATAATTTTATACCAGAAAAATAATATTAAAACAGACTCACCTGAAGTTCCTTTTAGACATTCCAATTCAATAGTATAATCCCAAAAATCCAACGAATTTAAAGTTGAACTAACACTCGAGTTTGAAGTCGATTGCAATTCTGAACCTTCACTCATCTTTCAATAAAGATACGCAATACTAAGAAATAATCATTTTATAACATTAAAAATTATCCGCACTTTATTAAGAAGTAAAGCGCGAAAATAAATAATGGATCAACACGCGAAAGAGGCGCTTTAAATGGTTCTCTTCAGGCGACCGTCCGTGTCAGATGTTAAGCATATCTTATTCAAAGAACGATCGAACCAGATACTCAAACCAAAACGAAATAGATTGAAGAGTACTACACCGTACGACCTCTTGAATACTACCTACCTACTACCATAATAAGAGTACGACTGTGCACTTGCAAGGATTATGCGGTAAAAGCAAGATTGGCTAATGCAGCGACCGTAGTCAGGTACTTGATGGCGGTAGGGAAGTTCAACATTCTCAGCAGTGCCGGAAGGGACAATCGAAAAAAAAATGAATGGTATCGCCATGCGGTAGTACTAGTAGGGATTCCATGAATTGATGAGAATGTGGAGTTATACGAATAAGTGAAAATTAGGAAATATGATTCTTGGGTTTTGATGGAGTCGAATTTCAATTAAATTCGTTTTTAATTGACGGGGCGTTTTCAAAGATCTGTATTTTGTGAAGAATATAAGAAAGCAGCAAATAAGTGTCATTGATATCTGAATATACAAAAAAAAATAAAAACATTTAAGATTTATTACTCTAAGCAAGATGTCCATTAAGTCAAGTCAACAAAAAAAAATGGTTTAATCTGGGTGTCGGACTAAGATTTTCTGGCGTTTTTTTTCTGCTAAACACAAATCTAAAGTCAAGATTGGGGGTCAAACAGTAAAAAATCAGAAAACCCCAAAAACCGACACTGTACATTTCCCGGCAGAAACCTGCTACCAAAAAATGTTTGTATTACTACTAGGTATATAAAGTATAAAAATTTTTCATGGAACAAAAAAAGCTTTTTAAGTTGTCTATAACAAACTTTTTTGATAAGATAACTAATAAAGGAGATATAAACGAAAATGTAATTTTTACAAAAAATTTTAGTCCAAAACAGGAAAATAAAAAAATATTAATTTTTTTTTAAATAAAACATTTATTTTATTTTTTTGATTCCTAAATCATTTAAAATTTGCAGAAAGAAACCCAAAAATAAAAAAATATATATTTCAATTTTTTTCCAAGGGCATACCTTAAAAAATCCTGAAAATTCGGTTTTTTGGTTATAACTCAAAGAATATTGCATTTAGACAAAAAAGGTTATATAACTTAAATTAAAGGCCTTGTAAAAATACATAGTTTAGCTCATACGAAGTTTTGAGTATCTTTTATCGTTTTTAAGATATTGACGTTTTAAATAAAAAAATCGTAAAAATCTGAAATTACGCCTTTCCTCGATTGTTTGCCGTTTGACCTCCAATTTTGACATCAAATCCGTGTTCAGCAGATAAAAACACTTTAACAAAAACATATATTTTACCAAAAATGTTTGATTTTACTTTAAACCTAAAATTTTCGAATTATAGCTAAAACTAACAAAACAATCTTAACATCCAGAAACTGTTTTATTTTTCCTCTTCATTATTTTGTTATGTTACCCTTTGGTAAAATACATCAGCATTTCACATGTAAGATAAAAAGTCCTTTCTGTAAGAGATCGAATACATTGAAAAACCTTACTAAGGACCATAAAATATATTTAAATTAAAGAACCTATTTCCATTTAAACTTCTTACAATGGTGTGTTAGAATCCCGTATAAATTTAATATTTAAAAAATAGCTATTTGTTTATTAAAAAAATATTATATTATATTTGATGAATTTGATCAAGTCTTTCTACATTTACTACTAGTTTTAAACACAATATTTCTACAATTACCTATACTTTTTTGGAATGGTACATTCCACAATAATTCATTGATTTCTTGACCGCAATAAAATTTAAATTACCACCCTCAGTGGACAATTCAGGCATAAATAGCTTACCTGACAAATATCTATTGTGTAGGC
The DNA here is from genome assembly GCA_019359885.1 of Listronotus oregonensis. Classification (NCBI taxonomy): domain Eukaryota; kingdom Metazoa; phylum Arthropoda; class Insecta; order Coleoptera; family Curculionidae; genus Listronotus; species Listronotus oregonensis. Next base: position 148,998 of record JAHBCN010000076.1, read on the forward strand.
ACCGCACCTTTTGAAAGGGTACAGGTCCTGATTACCTACTAATATCAATAGTTTGGGTTACCTATTTTGGATGCTCAATAACATACACGAAAATACCTTGACAAACTCCAAACGACTGATGAACTAAGATGAAAAAACTTTGCTTTATATTAAACACCTGCAATTTGCCTATAACCTACATAATATACCAAAAAGTAGGTACAATAATAAATAAAGGAAATTTTAAGTCAGGACCTACATGCGGGTACCCAAAATTGATACCAACTGATGGATGACTAAAGTTTGGGCAAATAGGCAGATTTAAACTTTTTTCCAGTTTATGTAGGACTGGTTTGCGGACCAAAAATTCCTGTTGATGTTTATTAATATATTTCTTTAATAAAAATCACAATTAAAAAAAACACATTAATATAATTTTTAATTTCTTTTACGGTTTTGTTAAATTACTAAAGCTACTTTCACTTTATTTTTGGCTATAAAAAATCGAAAAATTAAGATATCAGACCTTTTTTTTCTTTATGTTCAACGGTGCATTTATGATTAGGAAAATTTACAATTTAAGGAGGAAAACCTAACGACAACTAACCAAAAACTAACCAGAACTAGGTAATAGTTTGGAAGTTGTTGTTGATATATTATGTAGGTTAAAGGCAAATTGCGGGTGTTCAATATAAAGCATTTAAAAAATAATTTAAAAAATTTAAAAAATAACATCTGTTCAAATAAAATTAGGTAAAAATAGCATCTAATAAAACATCACATATCAAACACAATTATCAAATTGACTTTTGTCAGTAAACACATCTGTCAAAAATAACATCAAGTTCATCAGTTCAATTTGGTGATCGCTTTCTCTTATAATAATTTGTTTTAGGAAATGGAAGCAAGGAAATCAATGCTTCCCCTAGAATTATCAATCGACTGAAATTCTAGCAACGAAAGTTTAAAAAAATAGGCATACTCGTATTAGGCTATTTTAATAATATACAGGGTGTTCCATTTTCGACACAAGTATCTCCGTAATTGTAAGTGCTATTTAAAAAGTAATATAGGCGATATGTGCTCTTTTTAGGTATAACTTAACATGGTAAAATCAAAATTTAAAACTATTTGCTCGCCTAAAAGATACAGGGCAAAATTAAAACATTGTCAATTTCAAAATGATTCTATACATTCTTAGTTATAAGAGATTCAAAAAATATTTTATACAACAGTTTCTTTATAATGATTAATGAATAATCTGCCGTTTTCAGATTAAGTATACAGGGTCAGGTAAAAAAGTTATCGGACCTAACCTTTTTTAAAATGCAACTCCCTGTATATTTTAATCTAAAAAGATAGCATAATAAATTCTTTTTTTAACAATATAACACATTCTGGATAATATCGGTTTTCTATGCGATTTATTTAAACAACTAGAATGTCAACATAGTTTATACTCCGTTTCATTCCAAGCAATAGTAATAACATTTTACGGAATGGCTTAAGAATCGTAAACCATAGTCGCGCTGGTATGTGTATCTTTATATATTTATATATCTAGATATATTTACCTTAATTGCAAATAAGGTAAATAAATATTAAAAGTATTCAGATTTCTTGTGTTGTGTCAACTAAAATTATATCGATTTTCTATCCTAATATTTTAATTATTTACTTTACCTACCTATTTTTTGTATACGTTTGCACGGTTTAATGTTCTGTTTTTATATTGGTTGAGATAAACACAAAATAATGTAAATAAATTTAAATATTGATTAATTCATAAATAAAATAAATATTTGAATAAAATGTATATTCCAGGAAGTTGTTAGGCCTAATTCAATCTGCCTTCCTAATGACGTACAGACAGCCATTATTTGGCAGACCAATTAGGTTTGTTTACTGTCTACCTGTGATAGTCCTTATTTGGCAAACTAATTATCTTTCTTAATGTGCAATTGGGTAGTTTTTATTATTGTTACAGTATTATAGTGTTACAGTTACCAAAATGGCTTGTTCAACAACACGTGCACACCTCGGCCATTTAACATTAAACGACAAGCGTATTGTTAAAACCGTATTCGATTATATCACAAATGGGCAAAACTGTGATTTAAGTGTGGATGATAGAGTTAAAAAATGTGCTTTAATGACCGGAGTTGGAAAAGCGACAGTTTACAGAATTCTAAAACAAGAAAAAGATGGAGGTAAGCGACCAGACAAAAAAGGACTTCAGATAACAAATTACACAAAGCAAGCAATTAGACGCATTGTACATGGTTTCTTTATGAAAAAAAATTCCGACTGTGGATGGTATTCTTTGAGCTGTCAGAAATCATTCGGAAGTGCCAGAAATAAGTAGGGTAAAACTAAGAAGAATTTTAAAGGGTTTGAATTTCCAGTGGAAGAAGTTTCGACGAAAATCTTTGTCAATAGAAACAACTGCAAAAATGTAAGTTTGTCTTTCAGGCAGATACATAAATAAAACTTGTAATTGTTTTTTTAATATTTATACTCAAATGTAGGTACTAATATAAAAAATACGATTCCCATCTTAAAAATGTTTCTTAAAAGCCTTTTTAACAAACATCAGCCCAAGCGTTCGCTACTAGCAAGGGTTTTATACCATTATTTTGGCCGACACTACGCTATTTTTTTGTTGTTTGACCCAAAGAACTGCTTCATATTAGACCGATGCCGGGAGGAGTACCGGCAGCATTCTAATTGTCTATTGAATCATTGTAAATTGAATTCTAAAATATTTATACCCGAAGAAGCTTATTAGCATAATTTCAAATACATTATTACTATCGCTTGCAAGTAAACAGAGTATAAAATACACAGGGTGTTCCATTAAAAAAATAGGTTAGTTCCGATAACTTTTTTACCTGACCCCGTATACTTATTCTGAGAACGATAGATTATGTAACAATCACTGTAAAGAAACTTTTGTATAAAACATTTTTCCCTGTATATTTTTTTTTAACTGAGAAAATAATATATGGTCATTATATTTGCATGATTACTGATTACCTATAAGACACGGAATAGAATTATTCCTGGAATGTGCTGGCGGTGGGCGCCAGTAACCAGCACAAGTCAGTCAAGCTGGCAACTTAGTAATACAAAAATTGTGAAAATAAGTAATTATTCTTTGTAACTAACAAGTTAGACCAGTTCCCTAGTAGTATTATAAGCACGATATACAATACATCACGCCATGACGTTATAATAAAATAAGGTAAGGTCTGTCTGGGTCGTTTAAGGGGTAAATATTAAATGGGGGTTATTGCTGTCTACCAGTTTAGGTAGGCATGGCATACTTTTCTCAGAACGATAAAAATAATATTTATTGTATTTAACCATGTAAATAACATTTTGTTAAAAGCTACCAGTTTTTAGTTTTGTCGCGAAGTTATTTGTTGCTAGGCAACATTAATACTGACACTGTCAAAGTTAAGAAAATTAAAATATAGGTTGAGCCACTTTTTGTCGGCACTTTGAGCATAACACATCAAAGACATGCCCACAAATTGACAGATCGATGCGGGAGGCCTAAGATACAAAGATAAGCTCAATTCTATAGGCCTTTCTGACAATATACGCGGAGTATACATGAAGTTTCATCATAAAAATCCTAAAGTGGGTCGCGCAAATAAAACAACTTGATTTGACAATTTTAATACTTATGTATTGCTAAGTATTGTTTATATAAAAAAATATAATTAAACAAACATTAACAAACATTTTGCATTTACTTCATTACATCCACTAGTGTTTTGTCTTGTTTCGCAAAATGCAACTTTAAAATACATACGAATTGGTAACAAAGAGAAATGAATAATTTAGTCTTTGCAGTGCTGTGACAATTATACTTTAATAAAATTAGCTTTTAATTGATTTCTAATATTAATTTTATATGGAATTTATTAAAGTTTTTAATAAATAGTTTATAGCTGCGCCATAGATTTAACGATATTTTTACAGTAAAACTACTAAATTTTTTAATTATATATTTTCGGATCACCAAATTTCATTCCTCCAGAAATTGATAGGCCCGAATTATCAAAGCTTTTGCAGATGTCATTCAAATATTGGAGCAGGGGTTTGTAAAAAGATATTCTACTACATATACCTGAGTGTTACCTTTAAAGGACTTAAGTACTTGTTGTCGTAAGTAAACATTCTTAGAGGGGCATATTTTTTGTTAGGTGGTGTTAAAATTGGAATGGTAACTTTATTTTTGAGTTAACGCAAAAATTCTTAGGCAATTCAAATTTAAAATTTTGGTGAAGAGTTAAGTATTCCCCTTTCGTTTTAATAATTAAAATTCGTCGTTCCTAACCTAACCTTAACATGAATTTTTAAAATTTTGTAACGTTGTTTCCTTTACAATTTTTAAACTTTAGGAGTTTAAAGAAATTTTGAGTTTCTACTTATCTATTCCCATATATGTTTTTCACCTATTTCTAAGTATCGCAGTAAAAAATATTATGAAAACTTTCGAAGGGCAATTAAATGGTCTAATAAATCGTGGAAACAGTTTCTGAATTTTTTAATAAATAAAACGAATATTTTTAGGATCAAATTTGACACGTGGCAATGTAAAATTCAAAAACTTATATTTCTGAAAGTATTTACTAAAGCAATTTGAATTTTTACCAGGATATAGTACAAATCCTCGGCATTAAGCCGTGTAACCTTGTAATTCGCAGGTTAGTTAAGGTGGCTGCCAGCTTTTCCACTAAGGATTTAAGAAATAATTTGAACTTTAAACTGTATTAATAGATATATTTGGTGTGACTCTATGCAATTAATGTCGCTACAACTTAATAACTCTAGCTTGGACAATGAAACTTGGTTACAAAATCCCAAGAAAGCACACTTCTATCTCTCTCATCGCGTTGTCTACTAGAAACTTTCTTTTTTATATTTATATCCTAAAATCTTTCGGTTAACTATTAAAGTAGAGCCGTAGCAAACCGTATGTATTCGGTACTGAGTAACGGGTTCGCCATCTAGTACCGAGTAACGAAACGTTACATACGAATGCATTTCGTTACTCGCATGTTCATTTCCATTGCAAATTTAGTAGATTCCGTCAACAGTTCACTTGTAGTTCTACACTTACCTATTAGATCATACTAAATTTAGAAGAACTTAAACCCAATTCTGGTTCAAAATACGGACAAGTAAAAAAATGCACCTTATGCAGCTTGGTATGTAATGTATAAGTATGTTTTTACAAATTACGAATGTTGCGACGCCGCGACGTCATACTGTACGCGTACGCAATACGACTCGATTCGTTGCTCTAACATAACAGCATGTTATGAGGTATCAGAAGTAACGCGTAACGTAACGATACGATAGTAACGAGTACTAATTGTTATAGTAACGAATACATACGGGTACGCTTTTTTTCGTTACTTTTACACCTCTATATTAAAGTGTCGTTAATAGGGTATTATTGAGCCACAATAGACCGATCGGTCGCGGTGGAAGGGTGTTATACTCACTTACTTTAAACCTAAACCTAATAGGGTTGACATATTAAAGAAATTTTAATTATATTCTAGTTTTTTTCGCTTTTATGACATTCTAGCTGTGCACATTTATAAAATCAAACCCATGCAAAACTAAATATTGCTTGCTATACATCAATGTTAAGTTTATTTTTAAATTGTTTGCTTTTTTGTTTTAGGAGTTTGGATGAATGATTAAAAAAAAAGATAATTCTGATGTTATTTTCTTTAATATTTCCTGCAAATTAAACCAAGAAAATAATTATTTGCTTTGAGTATTTTATTGAATAAAATATAGTTAAAGGAAATGGGTGGTTCCAGAGTTACATGTATGAACATTTTGTAGGTAAATTATTGGTCTTTTCGAAAATGGAATAAAATACAGTATGTTGTATTTAAAAAGAGAGACTTTTAATCATTGTTTAATTTCGGTAAAAATTCAAATTTTTCGGGACACCCTGTAAGATATATCGCCATTAAAGCATGTAGATCTTTTAAATACAGGCATTGTCCAACCCCAAAAAAAAATTGATATCCAACTCGGTTAAGCACGTAAATATTAAACCTTTTTGACATGGTGATGTTCCTTAAAAAAATAGTTATTAATTATTTTCTTATAAACAGTAGGAAATAAGTATAGGTATAGATATCAACAAATATTACTTTGAATTTTGTGTAGGATCCGAATATGCAATAAAAAATAGGGTGTTCTATTAAAAACTACAAAGTTGCCATTGGTTTCGATTAGATCTGGCAACACTGCACTTACCAAAATATTTTTGAAATGTAGTTTATCACCTGTTATGGCCGTGTGCCAAATTTCAAAAAGTTCTTTTTTTGGTTCTCCAGAAATTTTAATATATAAAACATTATTTTACTAAAATTGGCTGAATACGGAAAAAAAATCCGGTTACGTTAAAAAAGAATGTGTTCAGTTATTAGTGCAAGGTAAAGTTGCGCATTCACTTGCCCTACAAAATGCCGTTTAAAATGTGTATTTGTTCCAAATAGTTCCAGAGATATACGAAAAAAATAAAATTTTTAAAAATTGATCTTTTCTCCAACCTTATTTATTAACCGATTTTAAAATTAATAACACATTTACATAGCCACTTTATTTCCGCTAAATATTAGTGTTTTTGGATTTGCCATTCAACGTTTAATTTTATGACGACCATCATCAACTTTATTTTTTCTTGTGGACGCCATATTGGATTTTTTTTAGTTTTGAGTTTTTATTGAATGACCTATTCAACGATGTATCACACTTGCATATCAAATTTGTGGTTCGGTACTTAGCTCAAGAAGTAATGAGAGTGAAAGAGATCCTAAATGGCGTACACAAGAAAAAATAAAGTTGATGATGGTCGTCAGAAAACGAAACGTTGAATGGCAAATCCAAAAACACTAATATTTAGCGGAAATAAAGTGGCTATGTGATATTTTTGGAACTATTTGAAAAACTGACACATTTTAAACGGCATTTTGTTGGGCAAGTAAATGAGCAACTTTGCCTTAATTTAACCGACTTCGTATTCCATGGTTTCCAAGATCCCCATGAATACACTCGAATTTGTTACACCCTGTACATATTTTAGTTCTAAAAATGTAAGCATATTAAACCGAACATGTTAAAATTATTAAATTAAATAGTTAATATTTTCATTTTAATATTACAATATCACTAAATAAAACAAAACCTACTTATACCAAAGATTTGCTATAATAAAACCAAAATTTAAATTTTTAATTTGAGTATATCATATTCTTAGAAATACAAATTGTAAGCTCAGATTTAAAGTACGATATTTTATTTCAAATAAGGCGTAACTTTGCTTTGAGAAGTTGTGTTTTTATTTTAAACATACTAACATTTCCGAATTAACTTTTCAGATTCGGTAGAATCTTCAATATAACAAAATCATATATTTATTTCTAAAGAAACTTTCGACTTATGCTGAGCTACTGATATCTTCATTCTAAATCTTTATAGTAACAATTTGATTCAATTGCATGCATAAAAATAAATCTTTCATATGTTACAAATAACGATGTGTATATTTAAGTTAAATAAATTTAAATGAAGATTTTAAATTCTCAAATTAAAACAATATAGTCTTGGGGATATACAAAGCTAAGATAACCTTATACTAATATTATTATGCTTAAATTTATTATATTCTTTTTTCCGTGTAGGACACTAAACGTGACCTATATAGATAAAAAAATCTTACGTGAATTTCATTTTTCTTTTAATTTGACTTGAAATTATCTGAAGCAGGACATAAAATGTTGTACCACGGACATTACTTCATGTCTATACCCTCGGGCAACTAACAAACCTTTGGCCCAAAGGCCCTCGGCTTTGTAAGATTGTTGCCCTCAAAGGCATAAAAATCTTCATAATGCCTTTAATACATAAATAACTAAAATGATATAGTTATAAAGCAATTAATTCTATGTAAGGCGTTAACTTGAAAAAATAATTTAAAATGCGTTCTTATTTACCCATTTAGGTTAAAACAAAAACAAAACAACCAACGTGTCAGGTCCAAGATGAGTTTGCATTTAATAGCTAAGTCAGTTTTTCTTGGTTCATCTACGTGATTTCCTTATTCTTGACAAAGCAATTTAAATTCAATTGCTCCGCAGTTTACTTCTTTAACAAATTCATTGACCCGAAGGCATTACATAATTCCAGACCTTTTTGTTTATGAAAGAAGCTTCCAAGAAATCGTAAATTTTTGTTTTATTTTTATGTAATTATACATGTCCTTTGTAATTTTATTAACACTGAATATATTTTATACAATTTATTAACTGTTTTATTTAAAAATAACATGTACTACAGTTTAAGAAATTTAAAGCTATACAATACAAGGTAATAGAGACTTATTCCTAAAAATTAAAGAGGATATACAGAATGCTACTAAAAGCACGATAACAAATTTAAAAAAAATATATTGGAAATAAGCATATTTTTATGAAAATTTATTAAAAAATATGCTCATTTCATGCCTCTGATATCGTAACAAATAGCAAAGCGCGAGAAATTGTTCTTGCAAATTAGCTTCTACAATGCACCAGCATTTTGCAATTTATTTAAAGTAAAAAATAAGTGCCAAAACATTCTTTTTTATTTAATAGATATTAAAGTACCTACATTCGTTTGGCTATTAAAACAAATTCTTGATACGTTGTTCTACAGGTTGTATACATGTTTTAGTGTTTAATTAATACAATTTTGATGCACTAAACTAATTATTTCTAGTCGCAAACTGGGTAGTTATGTCTAAGCATTTTATTCAACTCTTCAATTGCTGTACCATCAAGGGACAAAACTAATAAACACAAATAAAATAAACAAACTTTAAATTTAAATTAAACTAAATAAAGCGAATAAATATCTTTAAAAAAAGAAAGACTGCAAATTACCTACGTAAATTCAGAGCATACACCCTCTTATAGATAAGCCGTGTTCCACCCACTGATGCACCATAGATGTCAAGTTTACAAGTATAGTCGGCCAAATTATTAAGTAGATTTAGTACAATTATTACTATCGATCATTAAAAAAACAACTTTATCATACTAAAACTTAATTAAACCAATAGCAGTATCTGAAATATTTTTAATTTATTTTCCCATCAAGCCCCTGGTCCATTACATCCATTAAACCTAATGTCAGTAAATTCGAGCCAAAGCCATCGCAATAAATAATTGTAAATATTTAACTCAGAAGATAGAAAAAAGATCCGAAAAAAGAGAGAACTGAACTCTTAATATTTTACTAGGTGTGGAAAAATAAAATGAAATAAAATACAATAACTTTTTTAAAAAATAGAGAATTACATAAAAACATTAGTCGATCAAATGTTTAAACAACCCCTCATTAACAGCTAAACAATATCTCAACCGATCATAAAATTTATTTCTAACGTTGCTAAATTGATATTGCGAAATTTTATTACATTCTAACGAAATAGCGTTTTGTAGCTGGTTTAGATTCTCAAATTGTACACTTTTATAAATGATACTTTTTAAGTGACCCCACAGTCCCCAAGTCATTCGGTATAAGATCAGGTGACCTGGCTGGCCAAAGTAACCGGTACCGTGGACCAATAATATTGCCGTTAAAAGCATTTTCCAGGTACTCTCTAACCATACAGGCATTATGGGCGGGGCAACCATTTATTTGGTACCAGATCATTTGATCTTTCCGAACGACTTCTTCCAAGGCGGGTCCAATTTGATTTTAAAATAAGTACAAACATGTTTCTGCTGTCAGGTTATAATCCATGAAAAAATGTCCAATGATATGGAGTCCGATAATTCCCACGAATACATTTGTTTTTCGGGGATATTGTGTCCGAGCATGAACAAAGCGATGTTCATTTTTGGCTTCAATACCGGTAATTCTGAACATTTGGTTGTTGAGGGTGAATGTACATTCATCGGTAAAACTAATATTTATTAAAAAAATCCTATCGTTATTTGCTCTTTTCATTATTTCAAAACAAAATGCCATTCGTTGCTCTTCATCTCCTTCCTACAGCACTTGATGTTTTTCGAATTTATGCGAATAATATTTGTTTTTTCAAAGTGCGCAATACCGTTGTATGATGTTTATTTACTTCTTGCCCAAGAACCCTCGTACTAACCATTTTGTTTTCCTCCACACTCAGTAGAATATTAAGATCTCTGTTCTTCTTTCTTCGGCTCTATTTTCGATATCCTGAGTTGAACATTTACAATTATTTATTACGGTACCTTTGGACTCGAACTTACTGACAATACGTTTAATAGTTGAAATGGACGGAATGGGCTTGGTGGGGAAATAAACTGAAAACATTTTAGATACTGCTCTAAAACTGTTTCCCGCATAATGCCACTTAATTATGGATACTTTTTCGTCGATTGAATAATTCATATTTTTTCAAATACCGATTGACACTTTTCTTCATGTCAGGGACAATATTCACTTTATTGGTGTCTGTTTGGTTTTATCTGAACCGAAAATTTGGTAATAATGCAATTACATTTAATTGAATAGTTCAAGATTCGCTTATTAAAATTTTTTGAAACTAGGCACGAGGGCTTGTCAGATTGGTCTCTTCAAAAAGTTATCAGGACAATTTTTCTGTAAAATGTACAGAGGAGACAATAATTGACCCCCTTAAAATTTACATGGGATTTCCTATGTTTCGCTTGGCGACGCACCACCCGGTATGTATATGAAGCCATTTTTTAAATTCCTTTCAAATTTATTCTCACATACACAGGGCTATATTTGTGGTATCCTCGTATTAAAAAAAAGAGAAATAACCATTTAATGTTTTTTTTCGTAGAATTTAAAAAATACTTTTGGGGTATTCCAGTCTAAAAAGTTAAAAATAATTAAATTTTTTGAAATTCTAATTATTTTAAAAGTTATAGTTAAAGTTGTTGTTCAGCGCAATAAAGTTAGAATCGAGAATAGATAATCTATAATAGTACTGAGTTTCGAGCTTCAAGTGCTCCAAAAGAAGGATGAAATGTTCGTCTTTCGGAAAGAAATTCGTTAAATATTCAATTTGAGGTAGAAGAAGGCCTTATATATGCAGCCGAAATCGCTGATTAAAGAAATTTAAGTAATAATATGTACTGTTGCATCTGTTAGACTACTGCAACTTAACTTAAAAATTTAAACGCGTTTTTTTCTAAACTACTTTTTTTAAAACGTTTGTTACAAAATCTAAAGTTCTAATTTTTTTGTTCTATGACATTTTTTGTATCTCTTATAGTTTATATAGTCGAAATCCAAACATTTGTGGTAGCAGGTTTTTGCCGGTAAATGTACCGTGTCGGTTTTTTGAGTTTTTCTCGATTTTGACTTTAGATTCGTGTTCAGCGGAAAAAAATACGCCAAGCAAAATTTTACTTATTAAAGGTTGCTTATGCACAATCAGCGGTGTCAAATTTTAAATTTATCAAATTAACTAAAGAGAAACCCCGATTCCAGATCATGGTCTTTTTCTCTACAATTATATATTAAAAAATAACAACGAGTTGCCCAGCCCGCGGGTCTCCTATAAGCCCGGGTCCCGGTAATTTTTACCGCCTTCAACGCCCTCTCGTCGGGCCTGCATTTAGTCATTAGTACTGAGGGTTACTTAGGATTAAGTACATTTATACTACTAGCTTAAACATGACTTGATTTTAAAAGTGAATTAAAAAACTAATTTGCCATTTGAATGACTTGGATCGTCCAAGCAAGCTCAAAAATAAATAGGTTTGACTTCAGTTAAGCCGGTTAAAAAAAAAACGATAAAACAATTCAAGGAAATATAAACTCCCTAATTTAAAATTGATCCTTCCTGGAAATGCCATTAGAATTGACTTCATTATATTATTTTACTATTTATAGCTTAATAATAGAATAGTAAAACAACACAATTCAAAAATGTTAAAATACGCTTAAAATCAAACACACTAACAGAGCTCAAGTGAGACAAATTAAAGATAGATACAAAACTCGCGCCTTCCTATTAGATCGACATAAATGAACTTCAGCTTAATATCACGTAGTTTTGGGATTCGATTCCACAATTCTTTGTTTTGAAGTCAGCTTGACTATTTCGCTATAAACGTACTAATTTGTGTAATTATTTTACTATAACAAATCTTTAACTGCATTAAAATTAACGGGAAAAAATCTACTTCTTCTATTTGGTTACCCTTTATATTATTTTAAAAGAGTGTTTAATCAACAAAAGCTTGTCTTACTTACCAAAATATTGTTTATCAAAAAATTCTTTTAACGTTGGAACTTACCTGAAAAAAAAATGAATTTCAGAAAATTGCAGTCGAATAAAAAATGAAATGCTAATGGGCATGTGAAAAATTAAGACTGTAAAAAATTCCAAAAAATTAATTGTGGTTTAAATAAAGTGTAGTTTGTGTAGTTAAACTACAGTTGTACGTACAACGCACATAACTAAGTCTAGTTGAATAACCAACTGAGCATATGTGCGCAGAACTGTAATTGAATTAAAAAAATCGTATTTAATTACTTTGTAGTAATTGGATTACTTTAATTCAATTACTTTTTAGAAAAGGTAAGTTTATTTGAATTATCAATTAATAGGGTATTGTAATCGTAATTGGTAATTGATTTTCACGAACCCCAAGTAATTCAATTACTTATAAAGTAATTCAACTACTTATAAGGTAATTGAATCGCTTAGAAATTAATTCAATTACCTAATAAATAATTGAATTACTACGAAAAATTCAATTACCTTTCTTTATAGAAAAACTGCCAGAATTTTGGCCAGCCAGAAAGAGCATCTTAAAACATGACAGGCCGCTTTTAATCGCGACGCCTTCGCGCCGATTTAGTATTTTCGATTGATGCTTACCGCCACCGTTTTTATACTTTTTTTGTGTGGAAAAATCTGTTGATGTTTGAGTACTGTGACGTGCGCGTATGATGCATATTAGTATAAATATTTTATTTGTTTAGTGTATCGTGTTTAATATATGTGGTAATTTAACTAGAATAATTGCTAAAATATACAACTTTTAGTTTAAATTAATAATTGAATTATTTTTAACAAACATGCTAGTAATTGGCAATCGTAATTTACTACGCCACCTTCCACAACTAATGTGTCCAAATATCTGTAACTTTGGTTAGAAGCATTTATTTTTTACTTTTATAATTTTAGGTCGTGAACACTAACCGTTGAGCGAAAAATCTGCAGTTTTTTTCAAATTTAAAACGCTATTATTTTCTGATAGGATTCGAAGCAACTCTGTCATATGAAACTATTTTAAAAAATTATTAAAAATTAAACAACTTGGCCGTTTACGGGGGCATCCAATGATTACGTGAAGTATTTTTCTTTTCGTTTGGACCCCTCCCTTCCCCTTGGTAAGATTTGGTACGATGTCATCAGACACCCACTCCCTTTCCCTTACGTGAGATTCACATTATAATTTTTAAAAATTTAATTTTTTTTTACAAGAGCTCAGAGTCTTATTTTTATTCTTTTAAAAGCTCTGAACGTTATTTTATATTTGTCCTCGAAATAATAAAAGTATTAAGTAGCCTTGAACAATCTTTTGTCTTTTCTAATACGTCTTCGCATTTTTACGTCTGATATATAAGTGGGGAAAATAAAAAGCCGCTTTGCTAACCAGATTTAACCATGACCGACTAGAACTTAGGGCTTTTGAATTTGTCTAAATTATCCCTACATAGAAGTTATTAACACAATTTTTATAATTTTTGATTTGGTAGAAGTTAAGTTATATATATTTTTTTAAAGTGTAATTATATATTTCCCGGGTTTTTTCTAATACGTTGTTAAAATTATTTTAATAACTTCTACAAATAATTTAGACAAAGTCATGGTTAGTTCTGGTTAGCAAAGCGGCTGTTTATTTTCCCCAATTATATTTCAGACGTAAAAATAAGGGGACGTATTAAAAAAGACCCTAAATTATTACATTAAAATGTAATTTATTATTACATTAAAATGTAATTTTTTAGCCGAGTCCCTGCGTAATAAAGCGTTTCATGTGTCAACAGGGTCGTGATCACGGGGTATCCCTAGACGCGAGTTAAATGTTATGTTATAACCATAGCATAGTTATTTGAAAAAATGTTAAAAAATCTTACAAATTTAATTTACCTTTTAGCCATAATAAAATTAGTTATTTTCACGGTCATAGTGTTTCACATCTTAATGTCATTGTGGAAAATGTACGTAATATGCGGTGGTAATATAATAATGGATGTTTGTAATGCCCGCCGTCTTCGTGACGTAAAAACAAAAGCCGACCATAAAATTGATCCGCGACGTAACATTCGCATTAGTTCCACTCTTGAATTTACAACAACACATTGTTGCAATTTAGTTTAATTTAAAATATATTTAAATATAAAATACCATATGTATTGTATTATGTATGTATTATATTACCTAAAAGTTGTACTTACTTTACTCTATCATAATATTATACTGTTATAGGTTATAGGTAGGAACAAATTTTTAAACATACAGGGTGTCCCAGAATATGTGGGTAATCTCTCGGAATATAATAGAAAACCAAAAAATATTATGACACTTTTCCATTCACTTTTTTCCTATGACCCTTCCCTATGGAGATACAGGTACATAACGGACGCCCCTGGAAATCGTTTTTGTTTAAATAAGTATTAAAATACTAGGCGTCATTTAATATTTTTTAATATGATGGTTACTAGATAAGTCTTCCTAAAATGAACTCATTAAATCATATTTGTCTTATTTAGTTTGCCAGGGACGGACTAGTTTTGACACAATAATTGCAATTTTTTTAACACCTTGTATGATAAAGGCTCAACAATAATATTTTTGGATAGCTTTAACCTTAACTAAAAAAGGTATTCTTGATTGACATCGATTAAATCAACTATTTACAAGAAATAAAATATCATGGTTGGTAATTTTTTTTACATTATACAGGCTCTTTAGGGAAGCAAACTTCATATAAACGTATGTTCTAAACGTCTTAACTTTTGAGATACAGGGTGGTAAAATTTTCAAAAATAAATAATTTAATTATTAATATCTGTAATACCACTTTAGATATTTTAATGAAATTTGGCATATATGTACTATGTATCAAGAAACATTTTTTGTGTACCACATTTTTTTTATTTCTACCAGTGGCGCTCGTAAAAAATTTGACCTGCCTATTTTGGCAAATAAAAAAAAATGTTGTACACTAAAAATGCTTCTCGATACATAGTACACGTATGGCAAATTTCATCAAAATATCTAAAGTGGTATTACAGATATTAATAATAACTGACTTATTTTTAAAAATTTTACCACATTACACACAAGTTTTCTTCTTACAATGATCCCAAAAATTCCCCTCTTAAATATTAACGTACAATTATACAACACCCTGTATAATGTAAAAAAAATAGCAAACATGATATTTTATTTCTCGTAAACACTTGATTTTATCGATGTCAATCAACCTTTTTTTAGTTTAAGGTTAAAGCTATCCAAAAATAATATTGTTGAGTCTTTATCATACAGGGTGTTAAAAAATTGCTATTATTGTGTCAGAGCTAGTCCGTCCCTGGCAAACTAAATAAGCCAAATATGATTAAATGGGTTCATTTTAAGAAGACATATCTAGTAACCATCATATTAAAAAATATTAAATTACGCCTAGTATTTTAAAAGTTATTAAAAAAAAACGATTTACAGGGTCTTCCGATATGTACCTGTATCTCCGTAGGGAAGGCTCGTAGGAAAAAAGTTTATGGGAACTTGTCATAATATTTTTGGGTTTTCTATTAGATTCCGAGAGATTACAAACATATTCTGGGACACCCTGTATATTGAAATAATGACACATGTTGGTTTTATGTACTGATATACTTGCACATTAAAGTAACTTTTTTAGTTATTTGAAAACGGTTGAAGATACATCACTAACCGAAACGATGTGTATCAATCAACAAATAAAGACAATGGAAGTTCAAGATTTTAGTGTTATTGAAACCATAATATTGTCTAATACTTTCAAATGTTTTGT
This sequence comes from Listronotus oregonensis, assembly GCA_019359885.1. NCBI lineage: Eukaryota > Metazoa > Arthropoda > Insecta > Coleoptera > Curculionidae > Listronotus > Listronotus oregonensis. Next base: position 165,089 of record JAHBCN010000076.1, read on the forward strand.
TTTTAAAAAGCGTAACAAATCATTTTTCTTTTATTATTAAAAAAATCATCTATTTTATTTAGTTATTATAAATCTTTACTTTAATTAAAAGTTTTAAAAAATTTTGTGGTAATCATGCATTTTTCTAGCCATATACATTAAGAAAATAAAGAAAAAAAATTATCGTTAACTATTTTTTTAGGTACTTTCGTGACTGTTTATTTAATTTCTTAATTTTTCAAACATTTTGCTAATCGATAATTTAACAAGCCAGCTAGTCAGCATACAAGTTGTTACCACTACCATTAAAATTGCTAAATTGCAAAATAGCTAAATGTTGTTTATTTTTAAACATTTCGCTTTTAACAATAATTAGTTTAAGTGGAAAATTAGTATATTTAATAGGATAGTGAAGTTCAATGACTATTATTAAAAAATTATAATTTTATTTTTGACAATAGTGATACCTTGATTGTTTGCAGTGTTTCTCAGTCGAAAATAAAAAAGCTGAAGTTTTTTGTGAAGTTGAAAAAAATAATATAAGTAAAACAGAAAATCAATTCTATATTTTCCCAACATTTCCTAATTTTTTATTGGATTATAATATTATGTACAAACATAAATGTACAATAATTAAACTTATTTATAAAAATAAAACTAAAATATTTTAATTTGAATGAAAAATTTAACCGAACTACAGATTGGCCTCGCACTCTCATAGTAATGGTTCGTTCCATGCAGACGTTCAGCACGTAATGACGCTTGCAGCTCAAAACTGCTTTATGGCACTACAAGAAAGATTTACACATACTTATAATACACCAAATTATTTGCCTTGGATCGTAGATTCAGAATATGTAACTTACTTTTTATAATTTGAAGATTTATTAGCCTAAAAAACTTAAAAACAAATTATATGACTTCAACTTTAAATTAATATTACATTGTTACAAATAATATGTTGACTACGAATAAAGTTTTATTTTAAAGCTGGCTATTTTTTCTTTAATTTGAGGTATAACAAAGTAATTTTATTTAAAAAGAATCTGAGTTACAATAGTCCAGTAACTGAAGACCTAAAAGTACCCAAAGCTGTAAATAAATCTGTACAGTTTTCATTTGTGGCGCAATTCTTAGGATTTCGTGAATGCTTCCGAGCGAGGCAAAGTTTACTACGATTCCGATGTGGGAACCCGCTGAAAATGCCCCCCCCAAAGTCCCAAAAATGAGTTTTCCCGGGAATATCTGCCAAAATATGGGAATTAGAGAATTTTTATTTAGACAAAAAATGAAGATCACCTCGAAATATACAAAAATGTCCCTTACCATTTTTTTCGCAATACCAATATTTTTCGCAAAAACGGCCGTCGAAAAATCCAAACATTCCACACTGGATAGATGTAGTAGTAGGCCAAAAAAATGCAGATGGGAAAAACAGTTTTTTATTAAAACGCAAGAAAGATGGTAAAGGGAATTTTCTGGGATCATTAAACACTTGCTAAGGTTTCATTATAAAAAGGAAATGTTAATAACAAACCATTTTTTTTAAATGTCAATAAATTAATGAGATACTCCCAAAATATTGTAAAAAAAAAATTAACTCCTTTTTTTAATATTCTAGAAAAATGAGAATGGACCCACATCATATGCAATAATAGGTACGGGTTTTCCCATTCTAATGAACTTTGAATGATTAAAAAATGTACATATAAAGACCATTTTTGTAGACTACAAGGGGATCTTTTGTCTAATCAAAAATTCTCCAATTCGCATATTTTGGCAGATAGCGGGAAACCCATTTTTCGGGCCTTAAGGGGTCATTTTCAGCCCTTTCCTACCTGTTAATGTTGATAAAATTTTTTCGCTGGAAAGCATCCCCAAAGACCTAGAAATTGCGCCACAAGGGAAAACTGTACAGATTTATTTACAGCTTTGTCCCTTTATTTACTGGACTACAAGGAAAAATCTCCAAATACCGTAATATTTGCAATATCTTTCCACTAAATTTACATTATCTCCAGTTGAAATTACTCTTTTTTAATAAACCTTAAACTGGATCGTTTCCAATGAGTTTAACAATCGATTGAAGGTTGCTAAACATTGCTACCTTTTATAGATTCTTTTTTATGGGGTTCTAAACAAATACATTATTTATAACAAACTTTCGTTACTTCTGTCGCATAAGCAAGTTCGAATTTTGATTTCAGCGGTTCAAGATACATGAGAATGCACATGAAACTGAAATAAGATTATACTGTGAACTGTCATTGGCCACGAAACGGTCCTGGCCCCTAGACTATAAATTTTCGGGCCTACAGTTAAAGTATTCGAAAGAGTCTCAGTTATTGTGTGGATTTTTTATAAATTGTGTTTTTTATTAATACTAGCGCATAAAAAATAATACTCATGAAGTTAAATGAGAATGATTATATAAAAAATGTTTTATTTCCTAGATGGTGCAGAGCTTTTTTGTAGCAACTCTATAGGTTTTTTGTAGGGATGCGACATCGAAGCCAAACATCGAAACCTGACCATCGATGGTAACGATATATTGATAACACAACATCGATGTTTTTCTAACATCGATGGTACGATGCGATGGTTCGTTCATGGTCTATTAGCATTATTAGCAATAAAGCTACCAATATTACTAAATATTAAGAATAATTTTTGATACTATTTATTAAATCCTCACCCCTTTAGGCATAATCATTGGATCTGACTTTCCCATTGGTGCGAAGGAAAACACACACGCGTTTGCGGTATTTTTTAATATAGCGTACCGCCAACTTCAAAGGCGCCGCCAGAAGAGCCGCGACACTATGATCATTTAGCGAAATGCGGCTCGGCTCGGAATTAGGAAAGATTCATTATCAGATGTAGATACTTATTTTTGTCTAATAAATAATAATATTAAATTATATTAATTAATTACATAATATAATTCAATAATATTAATTATATTAATTTTGTCTAATAATATTAATTCTAATAATATGGGTCTTAGTTTTTATACAAAATTGCATGTAGTATGTATAAATAAAGCAGTTTTAAACGTATGTTTAAAATTTTTGTACTTTTTTTAAAAAGAGTTCTTGAATCCCATATAACATTTAATTATTATTTATTTATAAATAAATGGGCAAAACTTTTAGCAAACTTTTCATAACAAAGAAAGACATATCATAAAAATTTTTAGAATATCCTTAAGATTATTTGTTTTTAAAACATTGTTACTTTTTTTTACCTTTGCAAAAAATATTGATGTTAGAAGGCAACATCGATGTTATCATCTATGTTTTCGATATCTGACCATCGATGGCAAAACATCGATCATCGATCAACCAACCATCGATGTTTTTAGACCATCGATGAACATCGCGCATCCCTAATTTGTTTGATACTTAATAAAAGTATATATTTCGATAAAAATATCAGGTAGGTAATTTTTAAATATGGGATTTAGAAAATCAATTTTCTGTTTATACTATATATTTGTGTGCTTGTCATATCCGCTTAATAAGTTTTTTTATTTATTCTGAAGTAGAATTATATTAATTTTGTATTTCTTTAAATAATATTTTATTTATACGTTCTAACTTATTAAGGCAATGTCAGCCAACAACCTTAAAATACTGTTTACATACCCACTGTTGCAAGACATAGGCAGTGACATTATTTGCTTATGTAATATTTAATGCTTGTATACATACGCCATAAAAAATGTTTTACACAATACACGCGATACTGAATTCTTTTCTTTTTAAAAATAAATGTATTTCATAAATAATTTTATTGACAGAAACATTCAGAAAATGTGTCTGCAGCCAATAAAGCATTCAAAACTAGAAATTTTGTGTAGGTTGTCTTGGGTCTTATTTTGCAACGGCGCTACAACTTACAATAAATAGGCAAAAAATAAAAATTACCTTATACATCTGAAAATTTGCATATGGGCTAAAAATGCACTTACAAATTCTTTTTCCAATACCCTTTTTCGATATTTTCAGAAACAACACCACTTTTTTACAGTGGAAGTGGGTCGCCAATACTTTGATCTTCTTTGTTAATATATAGAAAAGTAAATTGTTTTGGGCATAAGGAATCTTAAGTGAAACATAGAAAGTAAGAACCAGATTTGGTAAGATTCACTATTATTGCAGTTAAAATTATAGTTGGATCAGTTTAAGAATGAAAATTCGGTGCTATTTAAAAAGAAAAAAAAACATAAAAAGTAGCTAAAAAGATTTGATTTGAACTGGCGGCCGCCTTTGCTTTTTATAATGCACGCACGTGTAAAAATAGTCCAAATAAAAAGCAAAGGCGTTCCTCAGTTGAAATAAAATCTTTTTAGCTACTATTTATGTTTTTTTTTTATCAAAAAGCCTAAATTTTCGTTCTTATACTAATCCAACTATACGAAGCCTCTAAATTAAGCACCGAATCCGACCAAGTCCGCGACATGTGTTTCATTCTTATTAGGAATGGTCACAAAGCACGTTGAAAAAAATTACGTACAAATGTGTCCAAATGGTGTGTATAACTAATAATTTGTTTAAAACATATATTGAATCCAATCAATGTTTGCTATAAGTTGGTATGATTTACTATAATTGTATTTCAGGTCTGGAGGCATCTTAGTATTTAGGATATTATGTTAGGTTTATGTTTCAGATACAATAAAAGAAAAGTAACTCACATATTCTTAAAAAATTTAACATTAAAAAAAGTCAGTAAATACGTACTTAAATACCGTAAGCATATGCTTATTTAGGCGTATATTTTTTTAACCTAAATAATACTTTTTTTGTTAAGTATGCGCTTGTTGGCCATTGATATTTTGGTAAACTGCCGAAATTATTAATTCCCCATTAACTTTGCGTTATTTCGGCTTCAACAGTTACTCCGAAAAGAAGTTAAGATGGATTTATAGTTTGACGTTGCCGTTACCGCATGCCGTTTGATGTTAGGGTTAACGTTTTACTTTGATATGAGGCATTTATATTTTGTCCTTTTGCACCCACCGCGAGGGGTGTGTCTGAATTAATTTTAACAATTTTTAGTTTAAGCCAAATACTTGTAACCAATATTATTATAATCCAATAATAATATACCCAAGTAACTAACCAGAACAAGAAAAATAAAAACCTATAGTCAGAGCTGGGACGGATCCTTCAAAAAAGAAATCGATTCACGGATCCGGATCCTTGTAAAGGAATCGAATCACCAATAAGATTCACGATTTATTTTTTAAGGAAAAAAGAAATTGAATCCAAGGAATTGATACCTATTTTTCGGATCACGAATCCGGATCATCTTTAGTTTTTATACTTATAAATGGTAACTTCGATTCGAATGATACTACATAATCCAGATGATTAATCAAGCGTCAAAGATTTTAGCACGGAGCCCGAGCCGCGATACGTAATTTTAGCCCCATTTTGAAGTGCTGTAACTTTTAGCCAAATATATTTTTGGTTTATATTCTTCAAATTTAAATATGGTATTTCTGGGATCAACATGAATCCCTTAAATGGAACATTTTTTCGAATTGTTTTTCAAAACTTGCGATGGTAGATTTTCATGATTTTCCAGATCAGTAAGGGACTTATAAATGGGACATCTTATTGTAATTTAACAGGAAGTTTCACTAGTACCGTTTAATAATTTCTCTGCTTATGGAGTTTAAATATGTATTCAAATTTTAAATTCATTTTTTTGATGACATCCTGGATAGAAATAATTAAATGTCCCATTTAAAAGTCCTTTAGGGTTATCTCAAGAATAACAAAAAATATGAAGATCGAGCAATCAGAACTTTTAACATAAATGCAAATAAAATATATTCCCATTTTTGGATACCACACTCCATGGTTACGAAAAAAAATGTTTTATTTAAATGTTGTTTTTCCGGACCTAAAAAACAACATATTTTAGTTAAAAATCACATGTTAGGTGTGTTTCCTTATTTCAAGATTTTAATAGGCAGATGTTTAAAAATTTTTTTCTTAATTTCCGAAAATCAATGTGATGCTGATTAAGAATCTTAGGTAAAAATTTGGAAATTTAAAATGAAAAAATTAAAATGGCGGATTTTGGAATTTATAATCCAATTTGCCTCCGATTTGGGATATAAGGATATTGGGGGGGCCAGGTCAAAATTTGGAAATTAAAAAACTTGATGAAAATTTGAAAATTTAAAATAACGTATTCAAAATGGCGGATTTTCGCATTTGTCTCAAATTAGAAATATAAGGAATCGATTTCTTTTTGGAATCGGATCCTTCCAAAAAGGAATCGATTCGGGATCATTTAAAAATTATATAACGAATCCGTATCACGGATTCTATTTTTAAAAAGTAATCGATTCCAGCCTTTGGATCCTTAAAAAGGAATCGATTTCTGGAATCCAAAAGGATTCGATTCCTACCCAGCTCTGCCTATGGTAAATAAAAAGTAGGGCTTTAAAAAAATCAATATTACAAATAGTTGTTAAATTACGTGATAACATCCTAAGATGTGATTTTTTTATTGACGAACTTTAAATGGTAAAAGTTTGAAGTTAGTCAACTCGAACAGTTCGCGAACGACGTACGAAAACGGTTACAAAAAGTTTAAATTAATGAATGAAAAATGAAACGCCGTTGTTTTATCTGTGAACTGAGAACGCGGGGAACAAAAACAGCAACGTCAAACGGGTGTTGGTAAATTGGTTCCCGATTTGAAGAGCGGTCATAAAGGCCTTAACATTAATATGTAAATTGGTTCCCAAGCCCAAAAGGTCGTAGGTATATTGATTCCTGGTAAACAGGTAATAGCCCAAACAGGTAGACACTAGATACCTGGAAGGGTTTATATGGGGGGTGGGTTTGATTTACTTAATAGCAATTTTGCATTTTTGCTGTCACTTGTGTGTTACGTATTTAAATACACAGTTTTGTTGCATTTTCGCCATGAATCCGGAAATAATTGTGAGTGAACGAGGAAAACAATTATTAGTAATAAATAATTATAAATATGGTTTTCAAAAGCCTTTGAAAAGTGATGAGAAGCGGTGGATTTGTACAATAGAAAGTGTAAATCATTCCCACTAACTTTGGGTGAAGGTGATAATAATATAACTGTTACAAAACATTTACAAGAACATTCCCACGATTCAGTTGTGCAGAACTTAAACCGTCAAATTGTTAATCTGCCTGCAAACGTAAAGCTGTCGAAGACCTGTCCAAAAAACCTGCGAATTATCAATTTTGAGAAAGCCATTCACAAAGCAGCCGAACAAGTTTTTCCTTCGGCACAAATAATCGGATGTCGATTTCATCTTTTCCAATCGTGGTATAGAAAAATACAGGAAATATGGCCTTACACCTCAATATAAAAACAAAGATTCTGAAGTTGGTAGGTGGTTGCGAACGACTTTTGCTCTTATGTTTTTAAATCCTCACGATGTAGGCGACTGTTTTGTTTTTGATTTGCTCTCAATAGCACCAACAGACAAAAATGTTTAAAGGTATTCATATTATTTAACAGAAAATTATATAACAGAAGATTCTCTCTTTCCACCTTCCCTTTGGTCTCACAAGCTGAACTTACACACACAACTAACGCCTGTGAGTCATTTCACAGTCACTTCTGTTTAGTATTAATGTACTATGTAGTTTAAGCCTAGATATAAAAAGAAGAGTTTAGTTCTAATATCAGATGTCAGATTTAGATTAAGTTTTTAGAGAACGTTTGTTAATTAAAAGTTTTAAATAAATCTTACCACAAACACAAGTATATTCTAATATTAACGCCCATCATAAGTATAAAACAACTTCAATTCATCTTTTTAAAAAGCACACCCAAAAATTTTCATTTTTTGGAAAACTTAAAGAAATTTAAGTGGACACTTATGTGAAATTACAAACCGCCAATATAACTGCTAAGATCCATAATAGTAAAGTAAAAAACCGCCAACAATTTCTGATATAAACGTTAGAATATTATAAAAAAATGAAATTAATCGACTGCATTTCATTAAATGCATTTCTTTCCACTGTGCTGTGGAATAATAACTGTTATTTGTATTATATTTCTATTTTTAGGATAAGTATAAAGTTCTATGTTATACTTTGTGCAATAAACAAAGTTATAAACACTCACACAATCCTATTTTATTGCTTATTCGACAGTCAGGTACCGTAAATATGTTGGGAACCAATTTACATATAAGCCGCCAGGGCAACCAAAAAGGTTGGGAACCAATTTTCGTAATTTTTTTTTTGGGAACCAATTTACATGTGCCCCGTCAAACTACAAATCCAGCTTTACTTTTAGATAAAACGCTTGTTTATAAAATAGCACAGGAGATAATAAATTAACTTTATTATCTTTACTGAATATATATTATGCTTTTAAAATAGAAAAAGCCTTCAATAAAATAAGCCAGAAAGCTCGCCGTTTAAATATTTGTTTATCAACCTAATTTTAATAGTTTATTGTCACCTTATTTTTCAGCTCCCCCTCAAACCAAAATTTTGGCTACGCCAATGACTACAAGCGTATTTCATAAGAAATAAATATTATTATTTAGTATTCCTATCGATTATACAAAACCAACTTTACATTAAATTAAATTATCCATATGAAAAATCGCTTGTTATATAAATTTTCAATATATAATTATATTCCTGCAAAATACATTGTGTAAACATTACTTATTATTTAACTTTAACACATTGCTTCTGGTGATAATCAAGTGCTAAGGAAAAATAAACACAGTTTTTTTAAATTTTGTTATTGTGCAATGGTGCATGTTCTTTTGAGGTACCTTTTTTATATGCATTTTTTTATGGGGACTTCAATATAAATTCCAAAGTATCTAACTAGTGCAGAAATTCATTGTAATAATTAGTACGTGACAAACGAAAGGAATATTTAAAAGGCCTGTCCGAATCTTCCCATAATTATAAAAATAATTTGTATTTAAAAAGTACAACCATCCTGTATTTGTGTGTAATCATTACAACCCACGGCTGTGTTCACACGTCGCACACAAGCGAAATTCGGGGAAAACCCGGCCATAAATCGGAAATACCAACTTCGCAATTAAGGCCTATTCTGAGTATAATTTCATTATCTAGTTACCTGGGTATAATAAACAATCCCCCTTTTATTTTTAGTCTTGTCACTTGCAGAAATATTTTAGTTGAAAGCTGATGTTCGTGGAGACTATTTCATTGTGATTCAAAAGCGCCTGTGAAAATTAGGAATTTATATTCAGTTTTTCGGCAAAGTGGGGTGAAAATTTTGTAAAGTAACTATGGAGCCTATTGCTGGTGGTAGGTAGAATATTAAAAATAATATTTATTTAAAATATTTCTTTACGTTTTTTTATATTGAAAAGTTAACAATTAATTTTTTTTAATTTCAATTTTTTCGCTTTTTGCTAAAGTAAAGTATGATTTCCCGTAATTTCCCGCATTTAAATTAGCTTTAAATTATTGTTTAATAAGTCCTTTGTAAAATCCCATCTTAAGTTGCTGCGATAATTTGCGATTTTGACGAGAAAATATTTTTAAAGATTTATGGTCTGGGTCCAAATTCGTATAAAATGTAGGTCCCAAACCCAACAAATAATTTTCTCCTACTAACTTAAAGAATAAATCAATTTTTATAAAATAAAACATTATTTTATAGAAATTAAATAGAGAAATAAAAATTGCCATATGGGTTTAAAATTCAATATGGCGACCAATTTTAAATGGCGAAATCTTATTAAAATATATTGTTTTAATTACATTGAACTAAGAATTAAAGAAACAGTTTTAACAATCATTCATGTAGTTTCAAAATATAAATTATAATCCAAACAGCTATTGATAATGTAGTTTTTAGAATTAACATTCAATTCTTCAAGCTACGGTCTCAATTTTGGAAGATTTTTCTAATGTAATTTGAAGTACCATTGATTGCAAAGTATAATCTGTACAAATATTATAAAGAGGAAAGATTTGATTGTTTGTTTGAATTGAATAGGCTCCGAAACTACTGGATCGATTTAAAAATTCTTTTACCATTAGGATCCTACATTATCCCCGATGAACATAGGCTATTGCTAGTAATAAAATAATTAACAAAATTACAACTTATTTTTTCAGGGTCTGCAACAAAATCTGCTTTGTTTAAAAGAAGCCAACTTGTCAATTGGTTAAGAATTTGTCAGTCCAAGGAAAGAATGGAGCAGTGTCGTTATTTGGCAGAAAAAGTGACCTCTACCATGCGAGTTGAACGCTTGTCAGAAGAGTCTTCAAAAGTCTTATATAAATTCATTGAGAAATATGACACAAAATGGTCAACAGCATCAAGAAATAAAATTGCATTTTAAAATAAAAATCGAGATTGGTTAAATATTGAGTTGGAGTTTTCTTCGTCAATGAGTGAAGCTCAACCAGCCGAAATTCAGGATACAACTTCATCGAGTAGAGGGAGGCCATTCACTGGGTTTTTAGATTTGAGTGAACGATCAAAAAGAAGAAGAACTGAACCGTTGCGAGCAGATCGAAGCCCGGAAGAACTAACATTTGCTGCTCAAATGAAGTTTAGGTCCGAAGGTAAACTGGATGAAGCAGATGTGTTAAATAATGTTGCATTCTCAACACCAACCCGTGCATCAAAATATAAAAAATCTCTTCAAAAAGAATGTGAAATATCATTTGCAGCGGACGAAGCCTTATCGCTTTTGTAGAGGCTAAATTGACAAAACTTCAATATAATCTAATAAGAAATTCGGCAAAAAGCCATAAGTCAACTCTTTATCCTAATTATGAGTCCGTAACTGTCGCGAAAAAAAGATGCTACCCAGAAAACCTAAACATTTCTGAAGATGTAGCTGAAGTACCTCTTCAAAGTTTGCTGGATCATACATCTTTAAGGTTATTTGAGTAAAAGAAGTTTTAAATTCTTTAAACCAAGAAAATTATAATAATTTACATTTAATTTGCAAATGGGGGTGTGACGGGAGTTCTGGGGTGAGTCAATACAAACAGCAGTTTGTAGAGTCCAATATTTCAGATGCTAATATCTTTTAACATCAATGGTGCCAATCCAGCTCATTAACGGGGACCCGAAATCAAAAGATAGATTTGTAATCTGGGAAAATCCCAGACCTTCCTCCACACGATTCTGTAGACCTCTTAGAGTCCAGTTTAGGCACGAAACAACAGAGCTATCAGTGAGAGAAAAGCAATATTTTGACCAACAAATTTCAGATTTGCAACCAACAAAGCTTGATATTCAAGGAAACGATGTATTTTTAAAATACATTTTATATTTTACAATGATAGATGGCAAATTGTGTAATGCTGTAACTGAAAATACTTCAACTCAGAGATGCTATTTGTGTAATCTAACATCCAAAGATTTTAACAATATCGAGAAGATTTTAAAACAGGAAATTACTGACAAATCTAGATATCAATTTGGTTTGTCATCTTTACATGCTTGGATTCGTTTTTTTGAGTGTTTGCTGCATCTATCTTATAAGATGGAATTTAAGCAATGGCAAGCGCGAGGCCAGGAAAACAAAGAAAAACTTGCAAATGCCAAAAAACGAATCCAAAACTTATTTTTTAAAGAAATGGGACTATTGGTTGATAGATCAAAACCTGGTTTTGGAAGTACTAATGACGGCAACACGCTCGCCGTTTTTTGAGAATGTGCTAAATCTTCGGAAATTACAGGCATTGATCAAGATTTGATATTTAGATTTAGAGTAATTTTATTAACAATTTCTAGTGGTTTTCATATAAAAATTGATAGTTTTAAGGACTACTGTCATGAGACGAGACGGCCAGAAAATTTGTAGAATTGTATCCGTGGTACAATATGCCAACTTCTGTCCATAAAATCTTAATGCACAGTTCTGATATAATATCATATTTTATGGTTCCAATTGGGAAACTTGGCGAGGAAGCCCAGAAATCAAGAAACAAAGATATCAAAAGATTCAGAGAATTTCATGCACGGAAGTTTTCAAGAAAACAAAATATGGAGGATATATTTTGTAATCTTTTAATATCTTCTCATCCTTTAATCTCCAATATGAAAAAATCATCTGCTAAAAAGCTTAAACAGTACCCTTCAAAAGTTTTGGCATTTTTTGATGAACCAACAGTTTCTGCTGATGAAAGTGATAGTGAAGATATTGATTGATTTTAATTATTAAGATGGGTTAGGCTTTATTATTATTACAAAGTTATTGTTAAGTGAGGTCTGTATATACTTTACATACTTAAATATATTACTCTTAACATGTATTTTAAATTGCTCTTAATTTTACACACAAAAGTTAGTTATAAAATTAAATAGGACAAAAACAAACAAATCACAACTTTATTTAATTTATAATAAGCAATTTTATTAACCTCAGGTATATCAAAAGTCTTGTCATTTTGGATTTTATTTCAAAAATTTTCATCAAAAAGCGTTTATTTCAGCGCAGATTGAAGTCGGATTGAGGCACTCAACAGTGACAAAGGCAAGTCAATTTGGAAAAAATGCAGGAGTAACTATCTCAATCCTACAATTCTGTTAAAATGGTTTACCTTCTCTCTCGTTAAGTGCCTCAATCAACTTCAATTCGAGCCGAAATAAACGCTCTTATTATGAATTTTAAACTCTTAACTGCTTAAATTGTTAAAATAATAACAGTCTAATAATAATAGTAACATTTTTCATAGAGTTTTATTTTTTTAAGGAAATAGGTACTTACACAGCGCTTATGTAATGCAATAAATGAACCCAAGGGGAGGGGGCTTTAAAAATGTTTAAATGAACGTGTTATCTTAGTTTTAACATTTTCTTACGATTAAACATGTTTGTGATTCATATCAGCACTACTACTATTTATGGCCGGCTTTTCCCCGATTTTCGCCTGTGTGCGTCGTTGTCGTGGTTGGGCCCAGTAGGATCTTTTGGAACATGCGCTAGAGTTGCTGGTTATCGGCAACTCTTGTTGCCACCGTATGGAACGGAATCCGAAGTTAAGATAAACACAAGGCTTAACTCAAGGTGTTAGCATACCGTGCTGATGAGTGAATGACATCCTGTGCCTTAAACAGGTGTCTCCAACGATGCCTCTGAGATACAGGGCGACCTCTCAGAGTATGCCGTGGTGGACTATTACTTCCCTAGCTCCAAACAGAAAGCGGACAGAACCGCTTTCATAGGAAAAAAAGTGACAAAGGTGCGCTGACCGAAACGGATAAATTGGTTTCGAGTGGTGCCACCCAAGGTCACAAGCAGACAAAGGTGCGCCGACCGAAACGGGTGAATCCGTTTCGAAAGGTGCCCCTGAAGTCACCGGCGCCTGTTTCACGGGGAAGGGCTAATCCATCCCGAATAAAGAGGTGCTTAGAAAGGGATCCCTGAATCCAAACAGAAGGCGGACAGAACCGCCTTTATTGGAAAGGGTTCCCTGGCTTTAAACAGAAAGGGAATGGGACCGTTTTCGTAGGGTAAAGCCAGAGATGCGGCCTCAGAAGGAACATCTGGTTCCTGTAACAAGGACCTGGTAGCTGCCCACGTCACTAGACCGGAAGAGGAGGGCATGACGGATCTAATCGTCTGCTCGTCATACTCTCCAGGAGACAGGAACACCAGAACACATCAGAACATACAACACGAGTAAGAAGAGATGTAAGGACTTTCTCCCAATCTGATATCGGATTCATTAGAAGTCTGATCCTATTGGGAAAAATATAATACGGTGTGAGCCACAATCGACCTCAGAGACAAAATTCAGTTATACATACTCCATCCTATTTTTAATTTGAATTAAAAATCTTGTTTTTTACATAGGCGGGTCCCATAATCTAAAAAATGTCAAAGAGTTTTAAATTTTTATCTCGTTTGCGTCCAATATAAAAATCATCATTTTATTTGACTCAACAAACTGAATTTTAACAGCAACTAACATAACTAGTATGCGTAATTTCTAAAATAAAGGGTGATCAGAAAAATTAAAATATTTAATATTTTTGAGGTTCTTTGCATTCTGTGAGCTCAATACTGCAAGTTATTAATACTGGTTATAATAATACTTATTTTTTATTACCTCTTTTTTAGAAACTAGGCATTTTTTAATTTCATTGATAATTATAGAATAATTATAGAAAAACTTTTTAAAAATTGGGGCCAAGTTACCTTATTAAACTTTATTATACATCAGGAGGAGTTCGGATCTAACCTTTTATTTATTCGTTACTTGTAGTACTTATTCGTACCGTAATTTCTTCTAGACAATTCGTCTGGTAATTTGTTTTGACTTTTATTCATTATAAATAACGCGACTTTGTAGATCAATTTACCTGCTGCATTATTATCATTTCCTGGAATTTTATTATAATGAGATATGAGCGTAATTTTAAATAAATAAATGTTGAAACTTAAGTATTATTATAATATGTCTTAATATAATAGTATTTGAAAACAGTGTTAATTATATAGAGTTATCTAATGCATTATAATTTTAATTGTGTTTAGTGTAACGAAAAAAGTCGGCAAATTTCATACATACTCCATGCAAAACAAAAAATCATTTAATCTTATGAACGCTTGTTTTGAGAATAAACTTAACTAGCATAAACAGAAACACATTACACCCATAGCAACAAAATTAGCTTTATAAAAATTTGAATTTCTCCCTTGAGTCAGAAAATATTTATCTCCTTTTAACTTGTTTTCTTTTAGTCTAACCAACCAGAGCTAACCTACGAGGTACAAAGTTACAATTTTAGTGTATTTTTAATCTAATAGTTGTTCAATGGCAGGGTTAAGGCGGTTGCAAAACCGTTTTATTAGGCCTGTAAAGTTTCGATTTTTTTCGAAAAAAATGACATTTTTTACACTATTTTTAAAAACGGAAAAACTATAAGTGCTTAAATTTTGAAATCATTTTGCTTCAATGCCGAGAATTTATACTAAATGGTGATAAAAAAGTTACTAAAGTAAATATTTTCGGCAATGAGCTGTTAGTTTAACTAGAGAAAGCATCGATTTGGCATAAGCGTGGCATCATAAACGCACATTCTAAGGTTCTGCCTAGCGATGAATGAACCTCTGTACTCGAAACAATAAAATCCACCAAAGCCCGGTTACTACAGATAATATTTTGTCGTAAAGCGTGGCTGCCAAGTATCTTTCTGTTTCATTTACTTAATAATATATTATGAATAAATTTTACTTAATTTATTCCTAAAATTACATTAAAATAAGCTCTACTATTGTATTTAAAACTGTGAATAATATTTGTTATATTTATTACTATAAAGTATAACACAGAAAAGTAATGATGTCAAAATACTATTTTCTTTTTGGACAGCTACTAATAAAGGCGCGACAACGTGACAACAGCGGATTTTTTGTAGAAGCATACTTCCGCCACCTTCATCTTCGGACATGGATTCTAGAGAAGTAAAGGATCACTCTCTTTTATGGCTGTTTTGCTCAAAAAGTGACCCTCACTAGAAGGCGCTGATGTAGCTTAGGGAACCAATGAGAACCAATGACCTTGACCGCAATATATAAAATAAAGTTTAAAAACGGCCATCTGCAACTGGAGGACCATTTTTGTAACACAGAGTGGGTGATCCTTTACCTCTCTAGAATCCATGGCTTCGCTCGACAGATGACACATTCAATATGGCGTTTTAGTGTAAATGTTTTTTGTTGTTTGGGTAATTTTTGTGACAATTGTATAAATTTCAGTTTTGTGTAAGTACTTTTAATAAATTAAAATGGTAAGGCAGTGCCAAGTGTGTAAAGTGACGGATATGATTCCTGGATTATCATTTCACAAGTAAGTACAAATGCTTGTACCATTCTATCGCCAATAATAAACAAAAACATGTTGGCCGCAGCTTTCGATTGCGTTTATGAATGAAATGCTTTCTCTATCTATGCTGTTAGCTCATTGATTTTCGGAGTGTTAAATTTTAAAATTTTACACTATCGGCCGAGTGATGATCGCGTTGTTAAATTTAGCAATGGACTTAGCAATTGTTAAAAGTTAACAACGGTTTAGAATGTTTAACGAAATGTCAGATTTTGACAGGTTGCCTACTAAAATCATTGAATAACACTGACAATGACGTTTTGTTAAACATTCTAAACCGTTGTTAACTTTTAACAATTGCTAAGTCCATTGCTAAATTTAACAACGCGATCATCACTCGGCCGTATGTGTGTCAAATTTTATTTAAAATTTTTGCTTTATTTATAAAAATTTTTAGAAAAAATTTATACAAGTACCTTTTAAAAGTTTTTCTACGACACTTAAAAATGGGCAAAAAACAGTTTTAGGAGGGTAATTAAATGGTCTAATAAATGAGGAATGATTTTCTATGTTTTTTTACAAATCAAGCAAAAATTTGGGCCCTGTAATATAAAATTTAAAAACGTATTTCTCCTAAAGTATTTACTTAAGCAAATTTTTACCACCACAAACACTTGGCATTAGGCCAAAATTATTTCACAATTTTAGCATTACCAGTTTTTTTACAACTTCTGCTCTGAAAAAGTTGCCAGCTAGCACGGCTCTTCTTGCAACTCCTAAAAGAGTAACACGCAGTGTCTCTCCCTCCTGCACGCCTTTATAATTCATTTTTTTCTGTTACTAGTGTGCCTAAACTGTAAAACCTGCTGTCTGCAAAGGTTTTTGTCTTCTCTTGTCTTGTTTTAATTATACGATTCGGGCTTTCATTAGCACATTCCAGGAATGATTGCGTCGTCTACACGGGAGTGAAAAACGATGTTGGTATGATTTATCTCACAATCACCTTTATATACTAAGAAGCTATTAAAGCTTTAAAAAAATAAACTTAAGATAGTCTTAAACTTCCTGACAGGACACGGTCCTCTCAGGTATCACCTGAGAAAAATGGAAAAGACAGTGATCGGAATCGAGTCAGTTCTAGTCGGGACGGTGCGGTGTTGGTCTGCACCGTAAGAACTAACAATGCACGCTGTAGGTTTTGTGACAGAATGAATAGAATTAATACTCCAAGGACTTAAATATCTATAAGGAACATTTTTAACTCCCATAGATGTCAAAAAACTAGCTCCCTGAAGCATCACACACTTGCCGAAAAGTTTGAAAATTAACTGGGTTAACTAATGCAGGGTGTCCACAAAACATCTTCCTAGGTCGAAGTATAAGTAGGGCTATGTTAAGCCGAGTAACCCCATTTATTACAATACAGTACAATATAATGATCCGTTTTTGTCAGGGCCCCTTTTTTCCTTACTAGGTGCGTGCTGTGACCTGGTTACGCTGCCAGGTGTGATTCAGAAAAAGGGCGTTAGGAATTACTTTAAGACGTTAATAATACTTTAACGGGACTTTTAAGTCATTTTACTACGACACCCTCAGTATGATGGTAATTAGATCTTGCCTTCGTGGACTGTTTCAAGATAAAATATAGATTAAATTTAACAGATGGAACAAAAAAATGTAAAGACGTAAAAACATATACAATTTCTATATATGGCAAACTCCTAGAATTTTAAGACCAGAAACATATTTCTAGTAAATTATAATGAAATATGTGATGTTATTCATAATCTATTAGTTGGTTTTAAATAAACTGAATAGTCTTATAACAAAAAAACAACAAGTACACCATCGACTCAGGGAGGCATTTATTACTAAGTATATTGGCAGAACGTTCGATTTCAGACTAATCTTACTTTTTTTTAATGGTTGTGTTTGCCAGGAAATATAACATGTTTTCATCGCAAAAGAAAAGAGAAATTATATAGAACTAATCCTTAGCAAAAAATCGAAGAACAGAAATTCCATAAATACATATTTTAATTAACACGATAGTTTTCCATCATAATTACCGATAAATTATGCGGCTTTATATTAATTAAATCATATAGGTAATCTATGGTGTGCCAAAGGAATTATTTATACTTGTTTATAATAATGAAGACAAAATAAACAAACCATAGAACTTGCGTGTGAAATGTTTATTATTTGATATTTTTTGAATTAAGTTAATTGGTGTAAATTTTCTTCAAATTCGGTTCTTAAGTTTTCTCTCACCCACAAAATCTGAAATAGCAGTCGTGCACAAAGTGGTAATCTATTTTTTTTCTTATTAATTTTAAATAATCACATTTTTAATTTAATTTATATATATATATATATATATATATATATATATATATATATATATATATATATATATATATATATATATATATATATATATATATATATATATTTTTTCATTTTTAGGCACTTTCCTTAGCTTTTCCAGTGTCAGGGTTATGATTTTTTGATTTTTCATACCTTAAATATATATTCTCAGCAATAAAATCTAATGAAAATAAAATTTCTTGAAAAGCACTTATTTTTCATTATTTCTGATGATGCCCTATACTATAATTATTAAAAAATAATTTTCATCCGGTTGACAGATGGATCGTTCTCAATTCAGATCTTAGACTATAAAGTTTAGCTTTTAGTAACAAAGTAACTTATAATTCGCAGTCTACTCGCAAATAATTTCAGAAAATATAGATTTATGGGTCTAAATTAAAGTTCGAAGATTATATGACCATATCTTCACGACCCAAAATTCACACCCTACATGATTAACTGTAAATTATGCAGTTCGCGTAGTTTACAGTTCAACTAAGAATAATTTTATACCGAAACTAATTCTAGGTGTATTAACCCACCCATATCTAATAATTTTAATCTGAAACTAAATTTAAAGGTTAACTAGTTTAGACAGAATTATTTCAAATTTATGCTGCATGCTGCCTTACTGCTCTTGCAATTAATCTGTTTTATATAATTACACGGTGATCCAAATTAAACTTGTAGGTACACTTTTTATTTGTTAGGGGCCATCCATTAATCGCGTGAGGCTCGAAAGGGGAATGAAGGGGTTAAACAAAAATCACGAAATATTACAAGGAGGGAGGGGATGTATATAGTGAGATATCACGTGTATTTATTTTGTCGTTGAACGCGCGATTTCTAAACAACCGAAAAGCGGCGTGTGAGCTCGACTCGCCGTTGCCATCACATTTTTATCACGGTCCCTAATATTCCAGAATTTAATTAGATTATAATTACATGTAATTAAATATATTATTATAAAATTTTTAAGATACTTTGTACTAAAAAAATACACTTGATTTCGGATAGAGGGGGGTTGGTTAGTCTTAAACCTTACCATGTATATATCACGTGAGTAATAGAAGACCCCTTAATAACTATTTATCTGTTTAACCTATTTAATTAGTTTATGAAGGACATGATGTCCATTTGTAGTTAAAAATTGTCTTATGCGAAATTAAAGTCAGTTTCTTCTTCTTAGTCTTTCCTTGCATTACAACTCTGGGTGAGTCTTAGCCGCATCCACTATTGCTCTTCGATCTTGTGCTTCCACTTGCCACTGCTGGACTACCATCTTAAATAAATCTGCTGCGACAGCATCCTTCTATCTTTTTCTGGGTCTACCTATTGATCTTCTGCCATCTGGTCTCTTAAGGAATACCGTTTTTATCAATCTGTGGTCTTCCGATCTTACTACATGACCTGCCCATCTTATTCGATTAGCTTTTATGTGCCTGACTATGTTTTCACTGTCATACATTGCCGCCAATTCAGCATTTTGACGTCTTTTCCACACATATAAGACGATTTCGCCACGTTTTGGTTGGTACATAACTGGTTAACCATTCGGTATCTTCTGAGGTCATAAAAATGACGTACTTACCAATTTAAGCCGAATTTGTTTGGTTTGTCATTCGTCAGTGATAGCTAAGCGGCTGAAAGAATGTGTAAACAAAATTCCTTTAACTTCTAATCATTACTAACCTCTTAATAACAATGAGCAGATCTCACCGTTCTTAAAGAACGTCAATGTATGATTATTAATTAGGAACGTCACACCGTTTTCATAACTTTTATTGGCACTCATTTCAACAAATTGATAACAAAAATAAATAAACAAATAATCAAAATAGCTAGCCAATCAGCTTCCAAGTTAAACAAAGATAGCAAGCTACCAAAATCAACTAACCGTGCTTCAAGCTTGGTATGTGATTTGACAGACCAAAATAGATACCAAAGTTGTTGTGACGTCATCGTTTTTCGCCCCGAAATCGGTTGGTACATTTTGACCAACCAAAAGTACCTACCAAAACGTGGCGAAATCGTCTATAATGTTTCATCTCTATAGGGTCCAAATATCATTCTATTCGCTGCCATAAGTAACTACTGGGCAAATTATTGACCTGTACAAAGTTGGCTGGAATCATCAAGGATTATATTCTGCCTGATTTGAGGCCTTGAGTTTAACTACCATGTATTTTGTTTTTTCTTCATTTACTCGTAGGCCCAGATTACCTGCTTCTTCTCCCAGCTGTGAAAAAACCTCTTGCATGTCTCTTGTTGAATGAGCCACTGTGTCTATGTCTATCAGCAAAGGCCAACAGCAGTTTTAAACCTTGATGAGCAAAACCTTCTGTTAGCTCGCTCAGATGTTTTTTTGCTAACTGCATATTTCAAGGCAAAATTAAATAACAACGGTGATAGGGGGTTTTCTTGTTTGAGTCCTGATGTTACACTGAATAGCGTTGATGTTCTGTTTCCTACCATTATCTGTGCATAAGAGTTTGTTACTCACATTTGTGTTTAGTTTTGGTCATTTCATATATTCTTTAGTGCAGAACGTTTCCTTCCTTTTTTAGCAATTCTCCGTTTATACCATCGTTGCCTGGCGCTGTGTGGTCTTTGAGAGATGTTATTGCATTCTTAACTTCTTGAAAAGTTGGTGTTTGTATTCTTACTTCTGCTGAATGAAAGGTAATATTTTCTTCCTCTGTCTCACCTTCAATATTAAGTAACTCCTGAAAGAACTATTCAATTTTCCAACAATTTAAATTAAAGGCATTTTATTAACATAAAACTTAAAAGATTTGGTGGCTAAAAAGACAAGGAAAAACATCCAATGCATGCAGCTACATTCCCAGTCTAGAGTGTATTGTATTAAAAAACATATAAAATACTTATGCAGACCCTCTTGAAGTCATCCACGCCACGGACCAATGGTTTTGTTAATTTATCCCTTTAAAACAGAACTAGCTTCTAATTTTGACAAATTAGACATTATTAGATAGAATGATATTATACAGGGTGTAAAAAGTATGATGCTCACGATTTTAATGAGCGATAGTGGAGCTCAAAACAAGTCGAAAAAGCCAAAAACATATGGGTCAAAAGTTAATTGTTTTCGAAATATTGCCTTTTAAAGTTAAAAAAAATGGCAACACCGCGCCCGTTTCATCGAACCGAGTCGACATTTTTTGCGAGTTTAGCATATTTACACTTTTTTTAAAGAGATGTTTATTTATAATATATATATATATATATATATATATATATATATATATATATATATATATATATATATATATATATATATATATATATATATATATAAATATATATATATATATAATAAAAATAACTTCTTGCAATTTATTTTGATATTTAATTTGAAATTAACTTTATGTAAAAAACAATACATTATTGTTTGGTTAATATTTGTAATTGAAAAATAATGAAGAATAAGATTTCTCGGTTGCACACATCTCGTTTTTCAAACTCTTGGACACTACAGTTGTAAATTTATAACATATCCGCATTTTTCCCGATTTAAGAACAACCAAAAATGTCGCTGCCGTTGAACACGTATTTACAAGTGACTACAGAAGGTTTCTAGCTAGGTAGCTCTGTTGCCAATTGTTTTTTACATTTTTAACTAGAAGAAAAATTATTATTATTATTTTTTTTATTTGTAGATTATAACATTTGAAACTTAGTTTATTTTATTTGCAAATGAATTTACTGATAAGTTATTAAGACAAAAGTTTCCAGTGGTTTAGGTTTTCAGAAATAATTGCTTTCAAAGTTCAAACTTTGACATCGTTTAGACAAAAATCTGTCAAGTTTTGACACATATGTCATTTGAGCTTTTCGACTTGTTTTGAGCTCCACTATCGCCCATTAAAATTATGAGCATCATACTTCTTACACCCTGTATAATGGTGTTTTCGATCGATTTCAGAAGTAAAATTAAGTATTAGCAATGCTAATAACATTTAAAATTTAAATTAAAAATAAGCCAATATTAAAAAACTTCCTAATTTTTGGTGCAAAACTACCCTAAAATCCGACAATGAGTCTATATTAAAACGGACTTAGGCTAGTTCCGATTTAAGGGACGAATTATTTTTTTGCAAAACTAAATGTATGCCAGTAAAAGCGAATTAGTTCTTAGGGTTATTTGATTGTCATAAAATTTATCCACAAATTTTTAACTGAAAAATAAATAATATTTAAAATTAAAATTATTTTAATTTTGATAAAAACATTTAAGATATTTCGAAAGATAGGTCAGAATTTATGACGTACCTAATAATGTCATAAATGATACTGACATTACGTCATAAATTTGGACCAAAAGCTCTTAAAATATAATACCTTTTTATATTAAAAATAGTTTAAATTTTGAATATTATTTAATTTTTAGTAGAGTTTTAAATTTTTAGATTAATTTCATCTTCAAAACGGTGGCAGATTTGCCACCGATACGTAGATATGTGATTTTATTTTTGCGGGTTTTTCTTTATTTTCTTTCAGAAGGTCTCTCAGTTCGTATGGGTCAATGGTTTCTAAGCACACTCAGTTCTGTATCCCGGCAACAGGACCGAAGCGGTTTCACTTTTGCGAGTACCCATCAAGTACTTTTTGATAGAGATCGAACGCTGTTAGAATAACACCGATACGTCACGGTTTTATACGGGTTTGCCATATGAGACCGTGACGTCTCGGTGTTGTTCTTACAGCGTTCGATCTCTACGTAAATCCATCACTAATATAGAACATATCCAAATTATTTGCAAAGTTTTATTTACTCTAAACCGTTTTTATTTTTTACCATATTTACTCGTATATTATTGAATTCACTCTTAGTAAATGGAACCAAATTAAATCCAAATATTATATTTTTTAATAGGTCGGTATTGCAATTATACTTTCTTCCACCATGGGTTATGTAATGTCATTTTAAAAATCCAAAAATTGTTGTAATCAATAATTACACAGGCCCAAAAAAATACGTGGTGAGTGCTGAGTGTCGAACTAGGATTTTCTGAAGTATTTTTTTCCGCTGAACAAAACTCTGAAGTCAAAATTGGGGCTCAAATAGAAAATAATCGAGAAAGGGCCTAATTTCAGATATTAGCATTATTTTTAAATTTAAAACGTCAATATCTTAAAAACTATAAAAGATTTACGAAACTTTATGTAACATAAACAATGTATTTTTAAAGGACCTTTAATTTAAGTTATATAGCCTTTTGGTCTAAATGCAATATTTCCTGAGTTAAAATCAAAAAAACGAATTTCCACGATTTTTTAAGGTCTGGAAAAATGGTAAAAAATATATTTTTGTATTTTTAGATTTTTTTTTTAATTTTAGGTGATTTGTGATTTAGGTAAATAAAATAAATAATGTATTATTAAAACACCAAAAAATTTTATCATCATAATAAAAAAACATTTTTTTCCTACTTTGGACTAAAATTTTTTGTCAAAATTACATTTTCGTTTATATCTCCTTTAATATTTATCTTATCAAAACTGTTTATATAACTTTTTTATAGAGAATTTAAAAAGCTCTCTTTTTGTTCCATAAAATTTTTGTATCTCTTATAGTTTATATAGTCGTAGTCCAAACATTCCGTGGTAGCAGGTTTCTGCCGGTAAATGTACCGTGTCGGTTTTTTGGGGTTTTCTCGATTTTTTGCTGTTTGAATCTCAATTTTGACTTCAGATTCGTGTTCAGCGGAAAAAAATACGGCAGAAAATCCTAGTCCGACACCCAGCGCACACCACCTTTTTTTGTGGAACTGTGTCATTGTCAGTGATGTTACAAACTATTAGTATTAGTACAATCCCAAAGAGCATGCCTAGACACCAAACATGCGTTACTTACAACCTTTGGCAAAGAATAGTATAATAAGAATCACTATAAAGCCTACAAAAATCACAGTCTATGTTTTGCTCTTAATTTTAAGTTTATACCGATAGGTGAAAGATCATGCAGATGAATATTTTAAATCGATTCTATACTTTCCAAATTGCTTTGTTTATAGCACATTTTTTGTGTTAACGATGATGATCATCATTATCTTTCCATTTACCTTACAAGTAGGTATTATTTATCAATTTTTCATTAAACTGTCTTATCTAGGATGTAAATTATTTGTATTTATTATTTAGGGTAATTGATCCAACTGCCACGCACTTTCTTTAAAGTTGTGTTTATGATATAAATTTGTGTGACTATGATGAGCCACATCAATTGTTCAAGAAAATTTAAAAAATAATAATAATAAAAATTACAATTTGATGAACCCGTGCACAGGTTAGCTTTACGCCAAAGCAAGCTGTAGGTGAGCGTGCAAATCTACCCGCAGCTATTATAATTCTAGTGGGACCAAACAAAATGCAGCTAGAATTCACCAAGCAAGATCTATAAAAACCACTAGCAATAAGGTTGTACCGAAGAAAAGAAGAATTTGCAAAATTTTGTTTGCTCGAAGCGAAAAAAAATGATAAAAAGAGCTATGTAAGTCTAGGTATCTCATTACAATTAAAATAAAGCTGATACAGGTGAGTGATATAAGCTTCAATATTTAAAAAAAGGAGTACATTGCTAATGAGAAAATCAAACTGTTACACAACAACTTATTAACAATATCCTTTTTATTGCCAGTCACTGAATGTCTTCAAACCTGTCCAATTTAGCTACGAATTTCTGCTAAGATACAAATAAATAAATAAAGAATATGTTTTTTTTTATTTTTAGGAGGTTTCGGAACACAAATGTGTTTTGTCTCTTCTTTTTTTATGTTCCTTGATTATGTTTTAAATGATAAATACAAAAATAATAACGAATAATTGTGCTTTTTTTAATGAAAAGAAGAAATATTTTAGGGAAAGATTCCACAGTATTTTGCTAAACCACTTTTTTACAAAAATAAATAAAATGTTTTTAAAAAAGCTCATAGAACTGGGCGAGACATTGAAATAATGTCATTCACTAAATTAACAAAAAAAACCTATACCCAAGAAAATTGGAAAAATAAATATGGAAATGGTTAAAAAACAAAAATATTGCAAGGGTATAAAATGCATTTTAACTATCTCGTTATCTCTTGAGGCAATAAGAACTCCACGTCTAAAAGATGCCGTGAAAGAGTTGCATGTTTCGTTACTTAGACATCGTTGGTCACATAGGGAAAATTATTATACATCTAATAATACGTTATTCCAAAGTCCTTGGGAAACACGATGACTAATCCTGATAAAAAAAAGGTAAACAGAAGGTGTCAATTCTAACGAATTGTGAGTACAATGAAAGTTGTTTTGGAAGGTTAAAATAAATACTATAATTAAAAGCACCAAGTACCAAAGCTAAACCAAATTATGCTCAAAATGTGTTTAGGTAAATTTCTTTTAAAGTTAAAAAATAAATTATTGATAAAAATTAATACTTCAAACAAAAAAATGTTATATCAATGAAGCAAGCTGATGGAAACAGCTTTTACCATGATGTACATCTAGTTTGAAAAACAATTTTATTTTAAAACTGTACTTTCTTTGCACCAAATTAAAAGCCTTCAAAAAGTTTGTTTTAATATACCAAAAAATTACTTAAAAAATGTATTAAACGTAACAATTCTGTCCGTTGAACGTAATTTATCTAATACTGGTAAATTTATGATGATAATAATAAAAATAGCTTAAACCACTGTATCAGGTAAGTGTAAATTAAATCCAGCATGGCTTGGTTTTACATTCTCCCATCGTTTTTATTTTAAAAATAGATTGGCTTATCATTTACTAAGCATCTTTTAATTTGAAATTTGTAAATGTAATATATTATTAAAGTAAAAAACTTTGCACGTATAGAAATGGCTGATAAATACAAATATTTTAAGATTTTTAATACCTATCAGTAGTAAAGAAAAAATTAGTAATAAAGGGATGGTCACAAAGTTACATAGTTAAAAATAAAACATCCTGTATATTATTTGATATTGAAATTTTACTAAAAATTTAAAAACAACATAAAACATACCACATGATTGGTCCAAAGGTTATGGCAAAACAAAGTTGTTTTTAATGGCCTGTATAAAATATGTAATTTTATTTTACTAAAAATCAACAAAATATGATTAATTATATAACACATCATATATTCAAGTTAACCAGTTTTCTCGAGAGTTTTTAAAAATATTATATTATATATATATATATATATATATATATATATATATATATATATATATATATATATATATATATATATATATATATATATATATATATATATATATATATATATTTTTTTTTTTTTTCTGGTGGAATTACTTTAACGTGTCCAGGGCAAGAACCCTTATGCCATAATATTTTAAGGGGTGGTTTGCCGCAGCTATTTGCGAATATCCTGCACCTCTCCGTAGGCTCAGCAGAACACCTATACCTAAAGTCCAAAATTTCTGTCAGTGACTCATTTAATACCGGCCACCCAACCGACGAAGCGGCTGAATAAAAATCTAACACTAGTAAATGATTTTTAAGCCTATGATATATTTTCCGCTCAAAGAACAGTGAACCGGCCAAAAGTTTCATCGCCACGTTGTCATAATTCGCGAAAATAAGTTACCAGCCAGCGATCGGACTTAAAATAGCACGCCAATATGTATTGAAATCATTGTTATCGAGAAGGCAATAAAAGTGGCAACACACATTCCTTAGTTTACAACTTGAACAGACATGAAAATAAGCGTATCGACAGGGTTTTCGTGCTGTTCGATGATTTTATTTAGTTATTATTGATTATGGACAGATTTTGTAAGTTTAAATTTTAATTGCTATACAGGGTATTTTCTAAATATTATAAATTTCTAATAATTGTAGTATATAGATATTGTTTTGTGCCAATTTTATAATAGTTTATCTTATTTAGTGTATATAATTGTATATAAAGATTTAGTGTTGTTAAGTGCTTTTAATTCTGTAAACTATGAATATTAACCAACCTTTAACTAGTTATCCGCCTACAAAAAAAAACTCAGTTAACGTTAAAAGAACGAATAATGGTTAAAATGTTTACCATGAGATTCGGGAACGAAATCCAGAACTAACCACTTTGGATGCTGCAGAGATATGTGCAACTTTAACAAAAGTTTTTTCGCGTACGGTATTCAGAGTTTTAAAAGGAAAAAAATCAATATTAGTAATTATTCGGATACTGGAAAATGCGATTTTTCGCTATTTTTTTGCACACTTTTTACTTTTCGATTGTTAAACATGAATCAGAAGCTGTTTTTTGGCTGCCTCTTATAGTATTTAAAAAATAATAATTATTGAATTGTTTAATTCCATTTTACGACATATTCCTTTAAATTCTGTCATTTGCACGTATGCACACCTATTTAAAAAACGCATACTATGTTAATATTAAAAAAAAAAACTTAAAAAGTAAGGAAAAACCTTAATTTTCAATAAAAAGTAGGTAAAACGTTTACGTCCGAATTCAACTCGAAATTTAAAAATGTTGACCTGTTACCAGGTTGTAATAGTTTTCTTTATGACATTTTTATAAGGTATGCGAACCTTGCTTCGCTCGACCCGCAATGTTTGATCAAAATATTCTCGATATGGAAATCCTAAATATGGAACACGAAAGACCCGAAATAGTTATTGGATTCTACAAGCTGATGATCTCAGAGCTTTCGTGTTCCTTATATAGTGGATATTTTTGATGAAGCAATGCGTGTGAATATCGTATTTAATATTGAAATTGCAAGATCGGTGGTGAATTGGCAAGTCGGTGTAACTTGGATTGTCTATCGTTCTGCTTTTACATCTTTTTAATTTATGTTAAGACTAAAATTTTATTATTTTTTTCATGTAGCAAAATAAAATCAGAGAAGGTAGAATTAAAGTAAAAAATGTATTTTTTTTTGGAAAAACGTTGAAAAATCGCCAAAAAACTCAAATTTGTGATCTATGACCTCAAAATAGGAGGTGTGCAAAATTAAGCAAAAAAATACATTTTTCATTAATCCGAATAATACCAAAATAATATAGGCTTGTTACTAATTTAAAGGCTTGATGAAAATGTAAGAAAATAACTTTTGCTTGTAAAAAATATTTTCATGTTTTGACGAAATGTTATCATTTATTTTCTAAAATGCATACGCCACTGGAATTGATTCCCCTGACCCCACACAACCCGGGGCACTCTAAAAGCGAGCGATGCGTCATTGACAGAAATTTTGGACTTGAAGTATAGAGCTCCGTTGAGGAGTTGCAAAAAGCGGTGCCCACCTTTGGGCAGCCAACTTTTGTGCGAACTTAATTTCTGCAAGAAACATAGGACAGACGGTGGTTCCAACGTTTATCTGTTCCTTAGAACCTCCTCTTTTAGCCTAGGATACTCAAAGCCTCTGTTATTATCTGTTTTTTTGTAATCGCCTATGATGTAGTTGGCAGTCTACGAAGATAGCGTTTTGCAGGCACCGTGTGTGTTGCTGTTTACGATTTATTAGGTTACATTTAAACTAAATCAATTAAATAAATAAAATATATATCTTCGAATAAATTATATCTTCCTTAATCAATTCAATCGACCTGAACGAATTTTTGTTTAAGCCTGTAATTTTTTATTTTTTGCTTGATCATTCTTTTTAGCAAAAATATGTATAAAATCTAAGGTTTATTTCGTGTACAACACTCTTTATTTCTATGTTTTTAGGAATGAGTAAAGCATACTTTGATTTACCTTTATTTTTAGCTTCTACCACTTTATATAAAAATCCGAAAGGGCGACGAAACTGCTATGAAAGTCCTTGAAAAACACAATCCTTCACTTTTAAAATAGTTCATTTTCTGACAGGTATTAATTCGTTATTGTAAGAAAATAAACCTTTAAATTCATCTATCTCAGCAAGGTGTATAGGCGTGCACTCCAGTGCTAAACATCTAAATGTCAGGTAGTTTCTATTGCAATAATGACTTAAACTAATAATGGCATTAAATTGGTAATAATACCATTGTAAAGTATTGTGGGAATTTCAATGGAATTGTTGCTCCATTTGAAATATTATTGATTAGCGGTTTATTATGTAAACGTTTTATTTTAATTGGAAATTGAGACGTTAAAATAATGTGTGTGTCTGATAAAATATATGGTTTTAATTTAATTTTACGGTAAGATATCGGTCATATTTTTTCTGTCTTTTTTAGACAGCAACTGGCGACTTGTATAAAGCTCAAGTACTAAGAATACTTTGTCGTAAAATCTAGGGTAAAATATTAAGACTTGGGTTAATACCAGTAATAATATGCATGGCCTGTCAACAATAAATGGGACAGGTGTCAGCAGGGCCGATTTTGGCACTTATTATATTATGTATAGGTATATGGGAAGAAATGGGTTAAACACCGGAAAACCCGGCACTTACGGTACTTTGGTACTTAGGTTTATATATGTATATATAATCCGTAGGATATAATATACATATATAATAATTCTTCGTGAGCTGTCATAAAGATTTAAAAAACAATATTATAATTATATTATTTTACTTTAAAATTTGTCCAAACCAAGTTTTTGGATTATGAAAACAGGTGATAAAAATAGCAACAAATAGAGAGTCCAAAAACGAATATCTACATCACTGGATCATCTGTTTAAAGACATACATATATACACGCATGGGCGTGTTCAGACTTGGGAGGCAGCATGAATGCTAACCTTGGTAGCCTTTGACTTAGGGACCTGGATCTGAGGTGACCGAGATTAAATCGTTAAGCTGATTGTTTTAATACTTAATTTTATCAAGTTTTAATATTTTTAACATGTATTTTTAACAGAAAATATTTTGAAATCCAGATTTGACAACTTTAAACCATTTTCAAGCTTTCGATGATCGAGCAAGGGGGGGCAGCAGCTGCCCCTCCCTGCCCTCCCTTAAATACGCCCATACATACACGTCTAGTGATGAGCGAGACCGGTCTTGGTTTTGCTGTCTTGGTCTTGGTTTTTTTAAATTATAAATTTTATACAGTTCTCTAATGACGATAACGAGTAAATTTAATAACATGTTTCAAAAATATTGAGATGGTGACTCACTGGTCCGACAAAGCTCGATATCTCCGAAACCGTTCACGACAGACAAAAGGGGTACACAAGTTATAGAAGCTAAAAATTACTTTCATATTTTTGATGTTAAATTAGCCTAGTAATGCCGCTTACAGGGTAAATCAAAAATTTCCAAAATCCAAAAATACATTATTTTTGTTCCACACTGTAAGAAGCGGCACCATAAGATTACATCTTAAAATCTTAAAACTAAGATATAAATGTGATGGATTAATAAAAAATATATTTGTTATATCATAGAAGTTCTTTTTAGATTAATGGATTTTAAATATCACTTCCGGTTTAGATGGAAAAGTCAAAACAATACCAAAAGAATAATGATAACGTCATTTTTGTCAAAACCGATAATGATATTTAATATTTAATCGACATTGTTCCTTTGTGATAGTTCAACAATTTCCAGCATAATATACAGGATGGCGATTTTTTAAATGGTTTTTTCTCCATTAATTTTGTATTTTAGGTTAAAAGTTAAAAATAAGGGAGTTTTCTTGAGTGGCAGTGGCTTCGGAAAATTCTGGGATAAAAAATAATTTCACATTTACGCCCTTTTTTTCTATATTTTTTTTATATTCAGATTTTCACTATCATAAGAGGAGATCTCGAGCTTTGTCACACTATTGAGCCACCTTGTAAATGTAGAATGTTTATAAAGTATTTGTACAAACTTTGTACAGCAAATGTTTGACTAATTTGAAGATAAAAAGTTCATATGAACTGAAAAGTTCCTTGAATAACTTTTTTTTTAAGTCAGAAACCTGTGTTTCGTATCAGAATCATTCTAACGGAAATTTCACGTCACATCTGGTTAGTTATTAAGTCTTTTTTTTCTGCTCACACTCTACACCGTTTTGTATTTGCTTTAATTTATATGTTTTTACAAAGAAAATTTAAATAACTCTTATTACTTAAATGTTTCTATATGTTACTAAATGTATAAAAGCAGGTTGTGTCTCAATTCAACTAAAAATGGACCACAATAAATAAATAAACCCCTACATTAAAAATATGCTTTATAATCAAATAATTTAAATGTATGTGTAAGGTTAAAATTTGTATATTTTAAAATTTTAAAGCAAAAAATATAGTCTCTATCTTTATTTATTTTTAAGTACTAAAAAAATATATTTTATTTAACATTGCTTAGTATAAATAATAACTACCAAAAAAAACAAGACCAGCAAGACTATTGCAGCAAGACCAAGACCGGGTGGTGCAAGATCAAGACCAAGAACAAGACCTTCTTTTGACTTGCAAGACCAAGACCAAGACCAGACTTGCAAGACCAAGACCAAGACTAGCCCGGTCTTGGTCTTGGTCTTGCTTTGCTCATCACTATACAGGTCATATATGAACTTTTAAAAGACTGAACGCTAGGTGCACATAATAGAACTGTTGACATGTCCCTGTGATTTACAGAAACGCAGATGTATCACAATATTTTATGAAAGAAATAAGCATTATGACATACAGCATTGTTGGGGTCGAAGTGTGTATTGGGTTGTGGTCGATTAGGTGGCTGTGCGGAATTCACCATCAAATGGTTTTACAACCCGTAAACGGGGAAAAGTCACATGATAGGCTTTGGTTGGTGGTGGGAAGGTTAAGGGGGTGGGGGGGAGTAGTTAAATGTTTAGAGGATGTTACGCTTAGTTTAGTGATTGTGGGTAGCTATGGGATCGACTAGAGTATTATATATTTCGGTTAGGCAATTAACCAATAATCAATTAAATGCATCTATCTGACCTAAGAGGGGGTGTTGAAGGGGTTATCAAGCTTCGTGTTCATTAAGACTTTTGATCCGCGTGTCCACCATCAATCAGCAAAGTTTTAAAGATATGGACCGAAGCCCATTTCTCTTCTCCTTCGGATATTTGGCAACATTGGTATTCATGAAGGATTTAACGATTCGATTCAATCTACTCAAAAAGTCGCCAGTGCCCCCACAGAGAGCGCCCTATAGTGCGCTGTTGCCAGGGTAAAATCAGTGTTGCAGATATCTACATCGGGAAAACCATATAACTGGTTTACATTGTTGAACGATTTTAATATAAATAAAAGGTAGGTCAAAGGAAATAACGGTAAGCTAATGGTATGTAAGCAAAATGAACCTACTTTC
>JAHBCN010000076.1:202500-312992 GCA_019359885.1 Listronotus oregonensis
CTGTTACCATTTCTGAGTTACAGGGTGTTTTTCAAAAAAGTGTATTTTTTAAAAATCGCTGTAACTTTTTTGCTATGGAAAATTTTGAGTTTCTGTAAAAACATTTCCAAAGCAACTTTTTACGTAGAATTTAATGGTGAAAATTTATTTTTTTTACAATCAATAGTTTAATAGTTATTAACAGAAAAATCGATGTTTTATATGAGACACCCTGTATATTTTTAAATAATTGAAAATAACTTTAAATTACCTTTCCAAAAATATAGCACACTTAATATTTTATAAAATGAAACTTATATTTACAATGAATGATGTCGAATTTTATAACAATGTAAACTATATTTAGAATAAGATTAACAAATAAAATATAAAAACATCAATAAAAAGTAATAAACCAGCGCAAGAGATTTAACTACAGGAGATGTTCGAATTGTCGACCGGTCTCTCTTATGCACAAACGGCACCGTTTCCGGACATTTCCTGCAGAATTCATCAATTCAAGAGGGGTGAGAGATGCAAACCCTTGCACAACCGCTACTTCTAATTCTCGTCTAGAACGTATAGGTAATTTAAAAATAAGGTCCTTCAGTCTTTCCCAAAGATAAAAATCCATGGGCGTTAAGTCCGGTGACCTCGCTGGGTTTCCGAGTTCCATTAGAGGTAGATCATCAATGAAGGGTTCTATTTGTTGCCTTAAAATTTGCAAATATCGTTGAGAGGTGAAGGTACCATCATAAATTAACGGGCCAATATTCCTACCTCTAATAATACCTGCCCAGACACTAAACCCAAATCTTCCTTGGTTTCTTAGCTCGACTACTAAATGAGGGTTTTGTTGCGCCCAAGTATACGAGTTATAGCAGTTAAAAATACCGACACTGCTTATATACGCTTCGTCAGTCCAAATTCAATTCAGTGGGAAATCGCGCAACGTTACATTTTTCCAGAAACCACCGACAAAAATCTATGCGGCGTTCAAAATCTCCAGGTCTAAGATGATGCACTTTTCTGGTCCTGTATGGTTTATATTTGTATTTCTTTAAAGTTCGTCTAACATTAGTTCTTCCCAGTCCTGTTAACGTTTTAGGATTATTTTGAACGGCTCCTAAAACTACTATCTCTTCTAACTCCTTATCCCTATTTGTTATATACTGTTTTGACCTTTTTTTCTCAAACTGGCCACTATTAATAAGGTTGTGTCGCAATTTCCAAAATATCTTTAAAAGGTTGTCTTCTTTCTGGATATTGGTTGTGGTATAAATTGCTTGCTGCTTCTGGATTCTCCCCGGCTTGTATAAAACAAACTATCATATCCCATTTTTCATAATTTTCAAATTTCATCTTACATTTAATTGAAAGATTTAACTAAATTACGGCGTGTTTACAGCCAAAATCACAATTTGACAATTACCAATAAGCATTTGTTTTCTTTATCATGGCCGCGGCGTCCTAAGCCTACTTGTTCAAAGTGGGCGAACTATTAAAAACTCTTTATTTCGAAGAGAACTCGAGCAAAATATTAAGTGTGCTATCTTTTTCGAACGGTAATTTAAAGTTATTTTTAATTATTCAAAAATATACAGGGTGTCCCATATAAAACATCGATTTTTCTGTTAATAACTATTAAACTATTGATTGTAAAAAAATATATTTACACCATTAAATTCTACGTAAAAAGTCAAAATCAATTTTTTCATAGCAAAAAAGTTACAGCGATTTTTAAAAAATGCATTTTTTTGAAAAACACCCTGTAACTTAGAAATGGTAACAGATATCGATGTGCGGCTTTTACCATTATGTTATTGACGAAAATTGAGCTCCAGACACCGACATTAGTTTTCATCTATCTCCTTTAAAAAGGGGAGTTTCCCTTTAAAAGTGCCCAATTTGGCCCACCCTGTACATTAAGTAAATGCATATTATTTTTTATTTGATAATAATAAAATTTAACGTATAATTAGTAGAGTTGTCGGGAAAGGGGCTTCGTCAGTACTGCTTGTTCCAAGGCAATTTTTCAATGGCGCCGTTTCCTACAATCTGAGTAGTTTATTTATCATTTCGCAAGCCGCAATATTTTGGTATACATTTCGCTTCAGAAATTCGATAAGCAGTGATTTTTTCTAATATATCGGATGGTATTTCTTTTTTAAATTTTATTGCCTGAATGAATAACAGAATGGTTTTAATATACGTTAAATGATACATTCATTTCTTATAGTTTTATATATTTTTTATTAATTTAACACATGTATTTTAAGAATTTAAACTTACTTCTACTTTATGTTAAAATAAATAGAACACCAACGAGTTTAGGTAGATACACTTATAATTGCAGACCCCATTACAGCAGTATCTATTAGAAATAATTACTTTGCAAAAAATTATTATTATTATTATTATTAAGACCGTAAATGGAACATTAGGTTGATTTATATTGATTTGATAGCGATACCTCGTTAATTTAACCAATATACTAAAATTTTTAGGGAACGTAAAGAGCAAATCGTGTCAAAGAAACAATTTTGTTTCTAGAAGGAGTCACGCAATAGTAATTGAGAAAAGATTTGCACAATCTGATACAAAGTACGTAAATTGCTTTAGTTAGAGGCAAACTGGTTTGCAAAAATAATGGAATTTTCGATGTCTACCTTGAATTCATCCTATATTTTTTATTTTTATACCCAACATTTTATTTTATATTCGCTTCCTGACTGGTAAAAACGATATTTTGCTTGAAAATATTATTTTTGTAGGAGTCTGTACAGGGTTATTCATTTTAAAGTAAACGGGGCTTTATTTTTGAACTTCCCTGCAATTTAAAAAAAAAACAAGTATAGCCATTTCGTGTATTTTTTTTGTCGAATTCAATAATCTAATCAGAAAAACATTTGAAATAAAAACAAAAGAGTTACAGCATGAGTGACGTATTTTTTAAAGGGAATACCCCGTATATTTTTATATTAATAGACAGAGATTTTCACAAGAAATTTGGTAATATAGGGGTTATTGGGTTTATTTCCTGCGGTTTTGCTGCAATTGTCTAAAAACTGCATGATACTATAAGAATAGTTTCACCTGAAAAAATCTGGCTGCCACAGGTCACAGGTGCTTATTTGTCAAAGTCAAGAATTTTAAAAATACGTTTATTACTTTTTGGAGTAGTTTTATAATGAGGTTTTCATCAGAAGAACGGCTTCAAATTATAACTCTCTATTAAAAATGTGGAGAAAACGCCAGGAAAACACAACGAATATATGTTGCAAATTTCCACCGAAATATATCAGTAAAAACGATTTTAAAACTGAAGGTCTTATTCGAAGAAACAAAATCTTTTCATATTAGAAAAATGACTACAATGAGAAAAAGAAACCGGGATCGAGCTATTTTAAATTATTTTACTTTGTATCCCATGAAGTCAATTACTGATGCAGTTAGAGACTTGGGGTATGGCCCTGCAAGAAGAAGAGTAACCTATGCGACGGTTCAGAGAACACTGAAATATTTTAAGTATCTTCCATATCACGTTCTTCCAGTGCAGCATTTAACATGTGATCAAAAGGAACTTCGCTTTCAATTTGTTTCCCAAATTTTAATCCATGAACAAGATAACGATCCTACCCTGTTTCAAACGATTCTTTGGACGGATGAAGCTACGTTCACTATATCGGGAATATTTAACCAAGGCAATACGCGCAGCTGGTCATACAAAATCCCAGAAAATTTCAAGAGATTAAATACCAAGGGAGGTCTTCTCTTTATGTCTGGTGTGGTGTGCTTAACAATAGAATTGTCGGGCCAATATTCTATGAGGGATCCTTAATTGGAGAAAGATATATCAATCTTCTTGAAAACGATATTAAGGACATTTTAGAAGAATTGCCACTCGAAACGTATCGCAAGATAAGTTGGCAACAAGACGGAGAGCCGCCCTATGCTGTTCGTCAAGTTGTGCAGTATATCAATCGCCGATACAATCAGTGGATTGGACGTTATTGCACTATTACATGGCCACCTAATAGTCCAGATATTACAATTTTGGAAACTTTTCTATGGGGTCACTTGAAGAATGTCGTTTACCAAAATGGGAACACAAACACGGAAGAAATGAGAGAAAAAACTGTAAATGAAACCAAAACAATTAACCAAGAACCTGAAATAGTATCGGCAAGCTTAGAAAGGCTAAGGAGGAGTTATAGATCATGTTTCAAAAATAACGGTGGTCAAATAGAACATTTAAATTA
Source organism: Listronotus oregonensis (assembly GCA_019359885.1). Classification (NCBI taxonomy): domain Eukaryota; kingdom Metazoa; phylum Arthropoda; class Insecta; order Coleoptera; family Curculionidae; genus Listronotus; species Listronotus oregonensis. The sequence continues at coordinate 206,742 of JAHBCN010000076.1, forward strand.
TTAGTAATATTATAATTTTTTGTTATAAGTGTTCTTATTACCACCATATTTTACCTCGTATTGTATTTTAATTTTTTCCGTTTATTGTAATTTTGCAGCTTGGTTTAGAAATAGATATATCATATCATTTTTAGCAAATAATATAATTTGAAGCCGTTCTTCTGATGAAAACCTCATAATAAAACTACTCCAAAAAGTAATAAACGTATTTTTAAAATTTTCGACTTTAACGGCACCTGAGACCTGTGGCAGCCAGGTTTTTTCAGGTGAAACTATTCTTATAGTATCATGTAGTTTTTAGACAATTGCAGCAGAATCGCAGGAAATAAACCCAGAAACCCTTATATCATCAAATTCCTTGTGAAAATATCCATCTATTGATACAAAAATATACGGGGTATTCCATTTAAAAAATGCGTCACTTGTGCTGTAACTCTTTTGTTTTTGTTTCAAATGTTTTTCTGATTAGATTATTGAATTATACGGAAAAAAATTCACGAAATAGCTATATTCGTTTTTTAAAAAAGTACAGGGAAGTTCAAAAATAAAGCCATGTTTACAACACACATGAGGTCTGTTCGTTATCAGTAATATTTTACACTATTTTACCTTTTTTAGACCCACCTAGTCCTAAGATTCACCTTCCATAGGGACGATAACGTAAAAAACAAATAAACTAGTGTACACTATTTTTTAATAACAAACAGACCTAAAAAACATTCAAAAATCAATATCTTTTTGGCAAGACGGTCAGAAAGTTTATGTTTTTTTTTTTAATTTTCTAATACTTTGTTTTACATTGCATTAGTTTTTAAAAAATATCGTAGAAACCGTTTTTGAGATATTCCGAAATGAATGCATGGCTTTTACCCTATATTTTGATTTAATTTAATGTTTAGGAAAAGCCGTTTTACCTTAAGAGCACCTTTGCTTCTCTGAATGCAGACATTTTTTTAACCTGGGGCAGTTCACAAAGGCTAATAGCCTAATTACTAACGTACACCAAGAAAGGTGTAGTTTATTGACATGTGGCTTAAAGATTAGGACATTTGGAGAAGAAGGAAAGATCGCTACAGGCAGTAGGTTTCACAGCCTAGACACTCTATAGATAAAGGAGCGAACAAAGTGTGATATTCGAGGTCTTACCAGTTGGGCTATGGGGAACTGCATAAAAATGGCACTTCGTGTTACTCTATTTTGAGCCGCTAAGAGATAAACAATATTGTTTAATTCTTTGGTTCAGCTCCAAGTCGTAAACATACATAAAAAAGTCTCTTACAGCTGGGCAAGAGAAGGAAGCTTTCTTGTAGGAATAGGGTCATTGAATCCATAATGCTTGGAGTTGTAAAAGACGCCATTTCCCAGATATGGGAAGAATATTTGAGACAGGGTCTAATTTGGGAAGCAAAAAATCCATACAGCTGCTGTAGCTATGGATAAAATATGTTTTCTTATTTTATACTTTGTGGTAGCTTTCTCGCATAAATGTTTAATTTCAATAAATTGTATTATTAAGAGAAAAAGTGACATTAGATAGGTCAAGGTTATATGATTGATGCTAGCGAGTCCCGCACACTGACCTTTATTTGGACCTGCAAAGGCACAGTTCAAAAGTTAAATTATATGGGCGAAAAAGTCGTCCGTGACATCATTTTAAAATTTTGGGGTGCTTGATTGTGCGCAAAATGGAACACCTTAATTCAGAGGTCTGATTGTTATTCAGAAATAGTGTACACTATTTTAACTCTTTACGTACGCGCTTTTATCGAAGGTGTATTTTAGGACTAGGTGTGTAGTGAAAGTGTAAAATACTGTAAACTATTTTTGAATTACAAACTGGCCTAAGAACGTGACAGGCGCGGATATTGCCCTTAACAAAGGATGTGGGCACAGCCAGCCAGAAATCGGCCAAGTGCGAGTCGGAGTACGAACTCACTCATGAACAATCATGGTATGTTTTAAATCGATTTTTTAATTTGATATTTTTTACATCTTTAAATAATAACATTGATTACAAACTAAATTAAAACCATTTTACATCAAATAACTTTATTAAAAATCAGCAACATGTCCCGGATTCACACGAGTGGACATTTATTTTTTATAGCTTATGTTAGTCACAATCAGTAAAAATGTAGTATTCTAACTCTGAAAAAAAATTGAAATCAGTTCAGTAGTTTTTGAGTGTATTTGTTTCCAACATCCAAAAATACAAATACTTTACTCTCTACAATATTTTAGTATAGTATACAGGATGTTAGGTAAATTGGCCGAATCCTTCATACCTTGGTTTGAAGTATATGCTCTAAGTCCATGGACCATCAATCTGAGCAACTTTCCCAAAGAAACCGTATACTGGAAATAATAAAGTCATTTCTACTTCCCATACAAAGTTAGCATCCGGAGCAGCAGCTTTGTATAGAAAGTCCAAATTTTTTATTTTTATTTTCAGTAGGCATATGGTTTCTTTGGGAAGCTTAAAGCGTAAGCTTGAATTTGTAATTTATTTATCTATACCGCATATAGTAAATTCTTAAATAACAAATTTAAGCTTGATTTAAAGATTATCGGAGCTAGTTCTCTTAAATATACAATTCTAATTTTTAATTTAAGCATTTATCTATACTACATGCTATAGATAAATGCGTAAATTACAAATTTAAGCTTACGCTTCTTTTTTGCGACAACATCGACATCCAGATGCACATATCTATGTATATTTAAGAGAGCTATCCCCGATAATCTTTCCTGTGCCATTGAGGCGCGCAACCAAGATTTGATCCTACGGAGAGTTGAAAAGGATCTTTACGCGGTAGCTAGGCTGACCGGGAGTGTAGCCAAATTTGTAGAATTTTTGTATGTTTGAGTACAAATCTTGGTCACATGCCTCAATAAGATAAGCTATCGACTCTGGTATGACCAAATTATTTTGAGATTTCCTTTTCCATTTGGTTATCCACAGAGTCGGTATTCATTTAAAACTGTAGATTCATTATCGCTAATGAACTGGCGGTGCATGTGAAACGCTTTTTTTACTTTTACAATATCGATATCCCAATTCCTGTCAATTGGGATAGGTACAAAAACTCCCAAATGAAATAGGTCGAGTACTTCCGAAAATAATCTGTCCTCCAAATTATTAATATTTGAAGCTAATAGAGGTATGTATACTGATTTCGGAAAGTACTCTTTCACCGATCCTCATAATTGGATATGATTGTTTGCCTTAAAATTGTACGTGGGAATTTTAATAAAACATCCAACTGTTTTGCTTGCTCTGTCTCCTCTGCAAGTAATTGCTTAAATACAGTTTTGGTGTTTCGATCGTAATACTTCTATGACATCCTTTACCGCATCGGTGGCTCTTTTGATGTCTATTGATGCAGTTTGCGGCTCAACGAAACTTTAGTTCCAAAAATTAAATAAAATCATTTTATACTTTCCTAAAGAACATTTGTCTTACAAATAAATTGTTTTGAAATATGTATTTTGTTTTCTCACCTAAAACATCGCTTAGGCATATCGATAATAAAATAAATCAGAGCTTTGTAACGTTTGCAATAGACAGTGAGCGTCACTTGAAGTTAGGTCTCAATAAACCGTGAAAGAGAGACTTTTTCGGTTACAACTAGTGAACTAGGGTTGTGGGCCACAGTGTCCACAACGGTGAATCCGCGCCTGGAACCTGATATTAAGAATAACACAAAAATTATAAAAATTTCTTTAGTATTGAGCAGCAGCTTATTTACCCCGTCTGATTTAAGTAAAAGCATTCTTATCTTCAATCATTTCTTTTAAAGCAATAAAATTAACCTAAAAGACAGCATATATTACATGATTTCACATTATAAAATACCAAATTTCTAACTTGCTCTCGCAAACTCGAAAAAAATTACATAAACATTTGCGTCATTTATGGCTTATGGCGAGGAGAGAATTAATGGTTTGTTCTAAAAATACATGTTTAAGTATGCAGACACTGTTTTGTTAAGCTAAGCAAAGGTCAAGATTTTTAATACAACCTGGCCTTCAACGCTTAAAACATTATAGTGCATAATATATTAGGTACATATGAGGTCTGTTTGTTATTCAGAAATAATTTGCACTATTTTACACTTTCTGTACACACCTTGTCCTAAAATACATCTTCAATAAAGGCCTTGACGTAAAAATAGTATACACTATTTCTAAATAACAAATAGACCTATTTTTCTATGGGCATTCAAAAAATGATATATACGGGATGCCAGAAAATGGACTTCATGCATAAAGAGATAGTTTTAGGGTAAGAGTGCATTTTCAAATATATCAGCAAATTTCTTGTTCTGGGTTATAAATTGTAATTTATTCAGACGTTCATATTTAAAAACTATATTTCATAAGGATTAAAATAAAACACAATTTTAAAATAAATGTGTTCCTAAATAATAAAAAAAACATCTCTCCGTACTATTGAAACATCGCTTAAAGCCAAAATTAATTTTAATAAATGCTCTTGGAATTTCACAACTTTAAAAAAAAGTAATTTTTTTATGTTAAATGATTTTATATATAGTTTAATATAATTATTAAATTTAAAAATAAATGATACGTTATCATATTTTTTACTTTAAGTTTCAACAAGAAAACTCGACTTACTTTAAAGTTTTAAAGGCTTATCCCCTAAGCATCTGCTTAGTTTGTATCCGCTGCACGTACAATGGTAGCTCATTTATACAACTCGCATCCTTAAGCCCACGGTGAAAACACTGTGGAAACAATGTGTAAGAGTTGTTCCATAAATACACCGTGTTTCCACGGTAGTTTCTCACTGAACCCACGGCGCTTACACGATCCTAAATGAATACACAGTTTTATCGTGATTACACGGTTCATTCACAAAATGTAAATTTTTAAACAAGCAAATATTAAATGTTTTAATAAAAAGGGCAAGATATATCTAATAAGAAAATAAATAACGTATATTATTCTGTAGTAAATTGCTTCCCTCGCATCCTTGATGGGTCCACAGTGTATACACAATGGAAACACTGTGGAAAATGGAACATATACACGATGTTTCCACGGTGTATTTACTATGTATCCACAGTGTTTTCATTGTGTATATGTCGCAGGCTTATTGTAAAATCCGTCATATTATAATACGCCTAGGCTTTTTCAGTATGACTAGGCGTATTGCAATACTACCCAAGTCATTAAAAATATCACAATATGACTAATGATTTTAGGCGTATTGTAATAAACCTGCCGCTTTTTGGTCTTATTGTTAAAATTAACCCGCGCGCGATTGTACAAAAACCCGCCTAGATGAAATCCGTCGTATTATAATACGACTGACGGAATGCAAGGCGAATTGTGATCGTTGTATGGATTAGCTGTTTAATTTTTGAGTAATATTAAAATGAGTGGTGGTGCTAATTCACAGGATATATTTGTACACAAAGACATTTAATATAACAAACTAAAAAAGGGTTTAAAGGTAAGAAAATATAATAAACTTAAACATAACATCAAAATATCAAAATTCTTTTTGGGTTCGACACTAAAATAGCCGAATAGCCCCCACAGACAGAGTCTTTTAAATCTTGCTTGAATTTGGCCTTTAGAAAATAACAAGACTGAGTGTGTGAGTGCTTATTAAGTTAATTTTTTCAGTTTTAAGGCTAAAAATTCGAGTTTTTTAAAATACATAGGATGTTCCACGGTGGATCGAGGTTGGTCAATTAATGAAAAGGGAATTGTTTTAAAAATCTTGTTACGCAGATAATTGGTTTGGCTTTATCGATCTAAAATATTTTTAGTAATACGGAGTTGGCGTATTAATAGTTAAAAGTCGAGATTTTTTAGTTTTGTAGTAGAGCTAAGGTAAGAGTAAGATAGGGACACGTAAACTTTTTCGGCCTGTCTCAAACCGTTTATGTTCTACAGGTAGGCTATTGATTATGCCATATAAAAAACAACTAAGACGTTTAATGGTTTTTATGGCACGAATCTTTAAAAGGGTCCTTTAAGATGAAAAAAAACCGCTATTAAATGCTTAGTGCTATTAAATTAAAGGGTGGAAATTGGAGATTGAGATTGAAAATGTTTAAAAAATGTTCTTGTAAGCCAAGCAAGATACAGTGTCATAGCAATAAATGTTTATGTTTTAAAGCTATGCTGTAATAAATAATAAATAATAAGTTTACAAATATTTGCGTTTTTATTACTTTAAACTCCTTAAATTTAGTGGGTCAAATTAATAAGAGTAATGCAAGTGCTTTTTTTATTTATTTTTTAAATGAAGTTTTGATATGTTTAAATTAAATTAAAATAATTAAATTACTTATATTCTGAGCCAACTCCTTCTATTTTAATTATTTTTTGTTTCATTTTACTTAATTAGGGCAAAAAAGGAAAAGTTTTATCCTGTTGTTATATTTTTACTATATTCAATTCGGCTGACCTGGATGTCATATAGTCAGATTCCAAAATAATCGCGTGTTTCGCGTGTATCTTAATTTTAACAATAAGACTACCAAGCGACCGGCTTATTACAATACACCTAAAATTATCAGTTATATTGTAATATTTTTAATGACTTGGGTAGTATTGCAATACGCCTAGTCGTATTAAAAAAGCCTACACGTATTATACACTATGGGCCCAAGGATGAGACAGTAGAAAATAGTTCAGTTCACTCTGGGGCACGCATTCGCTCTTAAGTTTTAGACAATATGTTGACATTATTTTATAAAATATTAAAAAAAGATAAAGAACCTGCTGTCCATCAAATGTAACAGCAGGGACACAAAAAAGAAACCCATTTGATGAGGAGGTTTTCCTTAGGTTTGTTAAATTTATTTTAAGTAAATAACATAAAAAGAAGAGACCCACCGAAGGTTAGGTTTTGGCCAGTGTCGGTTAAAAAATGTATTTTCGACCAGAGTTTTGGTTTTGCTAAATATTTATGTTGATTCTTGACAAAGTATTCATACAGACTAGGTCTTTAGGAAGTTTATGTTAAATTTTTAGTGTTTATATGACATTAGTTATTGCCTCTTTTATAACGTAGTTTTATTATTGTAATTTATTTTTTTTAACACGAATTACCTCTCATGTGTATAAAATACACTCAGTATACAATAGTTTAATATGGATTAAATGCGTTTCGGTTTCGGCCGAAACTGAGATCAAGGCCACAAATTAAGTTTCAGTTTTGGCTAAAAATTATGTTTCCGTGTGAGACTAACAGGTGTCGACTGCTGCTGGAAATGCAAGAACAAACTGCACTAGCGTCAGCAGGTCATAAGCTATGAAGGATGTAGAACTGTACATCTATAGTAGTCCACAAGATAATATATGGTTAAAATACAAAAGTAGTCCTGCATAAAAAAGTCCTAAAAAAATGTATTTATAAGCTTTAATAAGTTCACTTCCCGAGACAGAAAAAATTAAGAGGCATGGCAATCTGCATTAATCCAGTTAAATTTATGGTCAGTTAAACAGAAAATAAAACAAATAGAAACAAAAAGACTCTAAGAAGAGATGATGACATAGACATACTTTATTTTCAAATTGAAACATTTCTTACAAACTTTAATGTCAATCATCAAGTATCGTAAATGGGCAAATCTTGCCGTTATTCATTTCATTGTTAAGCTTGAATGATTTCTAGTTCTTCCTAAGAAATTATTTGCATATTTTTGAATTAAAAAAATTAAGAACATGACTGAATTCTTTCGAGTTGAGGCCGACCGCTACGCTTGGTTTAAAGCTGCATCTGTAATGCGGTGTTGTCAACTTTAAAATAAAAATAACTTTATAAGAAAATTTACAAAAAAGATACTCTTGATATGTTAAGAAATAACAACAGTATATTACGCTAACGACACTAAAATCCTTTTGGAAATTTCTTGCAAAGTGTTGGTGGGGAAACGGGATTGCCGAGGGCTGGGCTGGGCGAATAAAATTAATGCTGAATAGGGACAAAATCTAGGAAGATCAATAATTAATAATAAAATGTTCTTTAAACGATATTGGTGGTGAAGAAAGTAAATGTTATTTGCGTATGTTTGCCTAAATATTATTACAATTCCCTAGTATTTGTAAAAAAAGTACTTTGTAACTTCGTAAAAAAAGGAATAAAGACAAGTAAGTAAGAAAAATAAGAAACAAAAATAATCTTGTCGAATCTTTTTGTAGCCTGTGAAGAACGCAAAACAGACCAGCTTTTATTGCAGTTGTTTTGTTTACGAAACTTTTTACATTTTAGAGAACGTTTAAAACACAGTCAAGAAAGAGTAAAGAAATATTACTTACAAATGGATTTTATGAAGTAAATAAATATTTAAAATGTATTTTTTAAACTAAAATGCAATTTAAATATGTATATGGTTTAAATTTAATTTTTTATACTAATATGTATGATAACATGAATAAATTCTTTATATCTTCAAATTTAATATTTTTTTTGTAACTTGCCATATAATCTTTATAAAGGCCTTAAATCTAGGCTTCTGCTGTAATAGTTTTTTAAATTTGGAGTCACCCTAAAATTGGTTATGTTTAGATACTATCTTCTCTTAACTCGACTCATTTCAAAAATCCGTTACAGCAGAGGCATAGATTATTTTCTTACCTTTAAAATGGTGTATAATTTATGTCATTTAAGTGAAAAATAGTTACCGAAAAACGTTATCTCTTGTAGGCTTGCAATCGGAAACAACATCGCATCGATGCACCGAATTTGGAAGAACCTAAATAAAATATAATATTTTTAATTCGGCTATTCGAAAATTGTGGTAGTGGGAATGTTAGTCTCCGCCCACCGACTCCGCGTCCTTTCGCCCGACCCCTAAGGTGTAGCGTAAATGCACTCTTAATAATGGTTTAACAAATTCGGTCACTAATTCTGCTACTAAAAAAGTATAAACTTTGGTTTTTTAGAGATTCCTATATAATAGTCAAATTACGATTGATTTCAGGAAAAAAAACCCCTTTTTGGAGATTTACAAAAGTGGTGAAGATGTTAAAATTCTGTGCTAATTTAAAAGAGGAAAATAGGTTACATCCTTATAGGTATCGCTAATAAAAAAAAGAGAAAATAAAAATAAATTGGGTGATAATGACTAAATTACAAGAGTTAAAAGGCATATCGGTATTAAGTGCATTAAGTGCAAAAAATATGTGTATATTGTCAGTAAAACGCGTAACGTTTTTCACGGTCATGAACATGGGTAGGAAGACTTACCATATTTAAAACAGGGAAAATTGTCGTAAAAATCTGTTAAAGTGCATTTTATACATTAAATAAATGTAAAGTAGGTAACTATATATCTTTTTTGCTTTTACGATATTCAAACAATATATATTTTGCAATATACAATGTGATCCATTAAGTCTGCAACAAATTGTGCACACTTATTTATTTGTAATTTGTCAGAAAATTTTATTCTTCATAAAAGTTATTATGCACCAACTATACGCCAAACTATATTTGCAATAAAGCTAAAGCATAAAAGTAAAGTACTCTTATTTCAACAAATATGACAAAATGTTAAAGAGATACTGGGGACAATGAAACAATTGTCAATTTCAGAATGATCCTATATTTTTTTAGTTAAAAGAGATACAGAAAAATGTTTTATACAAAAGTTTTTTAATTCTGATGTTGAATGATCAGCCGTTTTCGGAATGCATATACAGGGTCAGGTAAAAAAGTTATCGGACCTAACCTCATTTTTTTTAATCTTAAAAGATAACATATTTAATTGTCTTTTTAAAAATATAGATTATTTAAACTTTAATACTTTAAACCACAGTAGGCTACAAAACAAAAGCTAATATTCTAGAAACGAAACTATGTGGATATTCTAGTTGGTATTAACATTTAACGGCATTAAATTTTTACATATTAATTTGTGAAAATGACTTATCAACATTTAAAAAAAAATGATATGATATCAGTTTATATTGAAAGGAGATACTAAAATATGACCAATTGCATAGTGTATTTGCTTTTTATGGATCGATTATTTTATCGTCTTGAATTTGACATATGCGGATGTTAGATTGTAAAAGGTTAAAAGGGAATATTGTATTCTTTAAAACCATTTTGAAATTGCAAGAACACATATCTACCTCTGTCAGAAAAATAGAAACTGAAACTGGAATTTCAAAATCTAAGGCGCAAAGAATTTTGACGTCCAAAAGTTGTTTGATCAGATGAATGTCGAATAACAAGTTGCAGTATTCCTAACCGAAATAATGAAAGACATTGGAACTTTTGGGGGTAAATGTAAATTGTTTTTTATTTCAAAATAAACTGGTGTATCGCTGTTTGAAAGAAAATTTGAATACAGATAGATATCTGGACATACTCCAATAAAACCTTGTCGATATTCTTGATGATGTTCCTTTAAATTTGTAATTCCCAAAGTAAAAGCAGATGAACCCCCAGGACTCCACGGGAGACTCGACGAGGGTCTATATATGTGGCGTGATGTGGGGTTCACAAGTTATAAGTGGGGGTCCACGAAAATGTACCTGGTACCGATAGTAAAAAAGCAATGAGAAGGCAATAAGAAGCAATGCGTTGAATACCCGTTTATTTGCACAATTGTGTGACAAAAATGATGAAGACTTCCATTGATTGCTTTAACATACTGAAGTACGCTGGTTCTTGAAAGGTGCATGCTTAACAAGACTTTACTTACTTTCTGAGTCAGTTTTAGAGTTTTTGGAAAGTAAAGTTCCAGATTTTAACAAATCCTTATTAAATTGAAAGCAGACATCGCGTATTTGACAAATTTGTTCAAAAAATTTAATGACATTAATTTGCAGTTACAAGGGAAGCCTAAATTTAATAAAAAAGGTAGTGTTATTTCGGCTTTTCTTGGAAAATTGAAATTTATGAAACAACATATTAGTCGGCGCGAATTCTCCCTGTTTCCAAAGTTGTCACAGGTAGAATGTCTTGATATATAAGGATGTTCAGACATACGTTTAACATTCAAATGCACTGCATGATGACTTTAAAAATAGATTTGAAATTATTCTGACGATGAAAATACTACCATCAATCATAAGGCCATTTGATAAAACGGATGTGGCGAATGTGGTATTACAAGAGGAGCTACTTAAGCTAGCACCATTAAGGAGCTGAAGGTAAAATTTTAAAAAGGCTATCAAACATTTTGCCTCGTCATATTTTTTAGTGGCTTTACAAACCTATTAACAAAAAAAAAAGAAGAAGATTGAACATCATAGAACGGGAGATCTGCGGTTATTTCTTACAAAACAAGAGCCAAATATTAATAATTTGCTATCAATCCATCAGGTATAGTCTGTCTCAAAGTATACCGTGTTAGCTCTTGCCTTCATTTATGGATTATACCTGCCGACAGCAATAAAACTGCGGATCGGTAGGTATTAAAAGACAGAATAATAGGGACGGATTTTAATAATATAAAGATTTATAATTTATTGTTTATTTAGGTAAGTATAATCTTAAAATTACATTAAGAAATTAAATATAAGCAAAGTTTTAATAAATTTATAACTGCATTATCTATAAATAATTACATTTTTAATCTAAATATCTAAATCTAATTCTGTTTCACTATTAGAGTCATCATTGAGATTAATTTCAATAGGATTTATGTTGTTTTGGATAGAAATGTAAGAGTCCTCAATTTTTATAATGTGCTGTAGTGAATTTTTCCAGCTCTGGTATGTTAGTAATTACATTTTTTATTGAATTTATAACACTGGGACTTAAAGTAAGTGTAACATTTTCTGCTCTGATCTTTGATTTTACTTGGTTCCACAAATACAGTGATACGGAGGAAACCGTAAGACAGTATGCCCAGCCTGTTCAGCCAAATTATCACATACATATTTTTTAATTGCATATGAATTTAGGACTTCCAAAAGTTGCGTTTTTTTTGTAACTGAATTCAAATAAATATCATTTTCTAACAAATATTCCTGGATTTCAGTTTTTGAACTTGATAAAGCTGGTGCTTTGTGTAGCAGACGGCTGTGGTAGCTTGCGTTATCCATGACAATAACACTGTTGTTTGGAATATTTTTTAAAATATAATTTTGAAACCAGTTTTCAAAAAGTTCAGCACTTGTATCCTCATGATAATCCAAGCTAGAATCCCCAATATTTTTGCAGACAACAGTAAGCAGTTTGGGACAAATCCTCTTCTGAACCAGCGTGTATTATGGTAATGCGTTTTCCTTTATTTGAAGGTGCTTTCGTCTGACAGTTTTGACTGGAATCAACCCATCCTTTGGATACTGTGTCGGGGATCGAACCATGTTTCATCAAGGTAAATTATGGATCTGTTTTCTAACCTATATCTGTTAATTTCTTAAAGGTAATTAAATCTCCAAGTCCAAGTGCGTAATCTTTTGCGATTCCATTACTACGTGTCTTTTGTCTATTTTCGGTATTTAAATCCCATTTTACAAACAACTCTATGGAAGGTGGCCGGCTAATATTTATATTGGTTTCGTCTTCGTCTAGCTTCTTTTAATTTATCCAAGGTAGGAATAACTTCGCTTTCATAAAGACAATATATTTTCCTTCTTATTAGGTCCTGATCACTATTGTCTATACGGTGAGATTGAAAATCACTATGTTTTTTTCTTTTGTTCAATTCTTCACTAATAATAATATCCCTTATCGATGATATTGGAGTTGGAGTTGGAGGAAATAAAATTTTTTTGTAAGTAGACAGGTTTCTTTTAAAGCTTCTTGTATAATAAGATCTCTACTGATTAAAGTTTCACACACATTTTCACAATCTGTTTTGCATCTAATGACAAATGATTTCGACACGACATAGTTATATTCTCGTAAAACAACTTTTTCGAAACGCACAGTAAAAACGGTTATTCAACACTGCCACTAAAATATTAGCCAAAATATTTATATGCCCAATGGTTAATACTCAAGAAATACCTGGCCCATCCGTGCCCTTATGAACAAATGGGTTTACCCAATAACAATAGGTAATAAAATCGTTTAAGGTTTATTGGGGTATGGTCCGTCAAAAGCCATAACGATATACTTTGAGACAGACTATACATCCATCCCATTAAAATTATGAGTATATTTGTTTAAATTGATGATTTGCATTGTTAAAGTTACTTTTCTTAAATTTTATTTCTGTAATGTCTGTAATAATATTATTTTAATAAATAGAACACAAAATATACTTTTTTTTTATTTTACCATTCCGAATTTAGAGTTGGAACTCAGCCGTGACGCAAATTTCCATCGTTAGATCTAATCTTCACATTTTTTGACGAGTTTTGGAAATATGGTAGAAATGTAGCAGCAGGGGGTCCAACAAAATCAGTAATATTTTAAAAGTGGTCTACGAGAAAAAAAAGTTGGAAGACTGGTGCTTTAAATGAAGTAAATATTGCCTACAAGATGACGCCCCTACCCATAACTCCCATTGAATAGGAGAGTATTTAAATATTTACATTAGAAACCGTTGAATAAAAAACATGGACTTGTAAGGTGGCTCACCATCTCCGGACCTAAAACCTCCAGATTTTTTGGTGGAGTGTTGGAAAATAAAATTTTTACATGGATAGATTACTCTAAGTTATATGTTTGTTGTGGCAGGTTAATTTTTATGTTTTTGGCGGTTTAAAGAAAAAAATCCAAAACTTAATATATAATAAAAACTTACCACTTCTAAACACATCTGCATGAAAATACATTTATTCTCCACTACAAACGCGGATAAAGTATTTTATATGTATAGGCACTTCAGCATAAATAAGAGTTTCATACCTTACTTCCGACTTATATATGTGTATAAAGTGCATTTCATTTTAAACCCAGTTGTATTAGTCTGTATGACTGTATTTATCTCTTTTTTCATGTTGGTTTGCTCTCACCTGGAATATAAAGAAAAATCTAGTTAGTATAGTGCCAGGCTGTGAGAATAAATTAATATGATTCCGAGCGTATCAATGTGTATATTTGATTGGCACGCCCGTTTTTACTGAAAGTATAACATATCAAATAGCTAACAAGGTGTTTATAAAATATATAAATGGTATTAAGTGTTATTTATATCTGCCATAATTTTGCAAAAGTATTAATAATATTTATTTTACCTAATATCCCAACTTTCCTCAGAATAAAATCAAGTAAAGAAAAATAATTTTGCTGGGTAGATATTACCAAAATATTGATTATGTATTAGATATTCTGCCAAATCTTTTACTGCATTCAAATTTTTTAAATTAGGCGAAAAACAAATAAAATATTTTTATTGTCGTTTGAAAATGACGTAGGCAAAAACAAATAAAAAAAAGTCTCCACATTATAGTACAGTAAACGAAGGTGTGGACCTGAAGATCAGGTTGGGCCGTTACAATTTTTTTTAATTTGCAATTATTAATGTGTACAATGATCTCAGAAAATACCATAGATAAGAAAATGTTCGCAATGGCCTGAAAATATAAGAGCAGTTTATTAGCTGCAAAAATATTTTCCGTCACTACTGTCAAAAATTTGATAGTTTTTGAGATAACCGGCCATAAGCGCGCCGCATATTTTTTGCACCTGCCCTGTATTTCGAAAGGCGCTCTAAGCTACTTACACTTCCAAGCGGACGGACATATTTTTAAATTACTCCCGTAAAAATGCATATTTTTGCATGATTCAAAATTCATATGAAAGAAGGAGCTAAAATATCGTGTTACTGTTTCCTCTTTTTGGTTCTCTAGTATATTGGACACTCGAGCCAAAGTTAGTTTTTGCTCGATATTTTGACCCTCCTATCAATCTGTTCATATTTTTTTTATAAAGTCTTTTTAAATAATGGAGCTTTGGAAGGAAATAAATACATTCTGTAAGATTTAATAAATATTTTTATAATAAAAACGTGTTTTTTAGGGCGTTTTTTGGATTTCCGGAGATTTCAAAAATGCTCGGGTCTATCGGGAATTAATAAATATTCAAGGACCATATCGGCTTTCAATAAACACCTTTAAAAGCTCAGATTATCCTCTTCTCGGGCACTCTTTTTTTCTACGTTTTTTAGTTTTCCGGAAAATGGAGAAAATTCTCACACCAATAAAAACTCGACATTTTTTTCAAGTTTTTATTAAGGTGAGATTTTTTATGATTTTCCGAAAAACTAAAAAACTTGAAATAAAAAAAGAGTGCCATCAAGAAGACAATCTAAGCTTTCGAATGATATGTATTGTTAGCCGATATGGTCCTTGAATATTTATTAATTTCCGATAGACCCGAGCATTTTTGAAAACTCCGGAAATACAAAAAACATTTCCAAGAAAAACACGTTGTTTATAAAAATACACAAAAAATATTTATTGAATCTTTCGAAATGTACTTAACACCTTCCAAAGCTCTACCATCCAAAAGGATTCGGTGAAATTACTCTTTATAAAAAAAATATGAACAGATCGATAGGAGAGTCAAAATATCGAGCAAAAACTAACTTTGGAATATTCTAGAGAAACAAAAAAGAAAACAATAACAAAATATTATAGCTACAGGTTTTTTCTTTCATATGAACTTTAAATTATGAAAAAATATGCATTTTTACGTGAGTAATTTAAAAATCTGTCCGTCCGCTTGAAAGTGTAAGTACCTTAGAGCGCCTTTCAAGATGCGGGACAGGTGGAAAAATAGGCAGCGCGTTTATGGCCGGCTATCTCAAAAACTATCAAATTTTTGAGAAAAGTGATGGGCATCATTTTTGCAGCCAACGAACTGCTCTTAAGGAGCCATTTTCAGGCCCTTGTGGATATTTTCTTATCTATGATATTTTCAGAGGTCTATGTACACATTAATACCTGCAAAACCTTGTGACGGCCCAACCTGATCTTCAGGTTTTGGGGTTTTTCCGGCCTTTATTTACTGGACCATTAGTTAATTACGTTTAATCATAGCTACTGGCTTTTTGGACCTACGCGATACATTTTTGTTCAGTTGTTTTTGTTTTCGTCATTCTTAGATGAAAATAAATATATTTTCAAATCACTTTTTTAGAGCAGATCGTAACAGTGCGCAAAATTACAATTTTTTTTCTGACTATCCACTCGTGTATGATCAACTTTATGTTTTCTAATATACGACTAAATAGTACAGCGAGCTCTTTAAAATTTAAATAGCACATGGTGTCGGTGCATGGTCTGTGCTTGAGATGGGTGCATTCACCAGTGTCATATTATCACTGCTGGGTGGTCAGGATTTCAGGTTTTGCATTTCAAATAGTGCTCTTTTTACTTTTGGCTAAGTGTGGTGTATCAATCTTAGAGAAAATAAATAACATTGACGCTTTACACATTTTGCAGGAATTATTTTAAAGCATTTAATAATGTAGATATCCAAATGTTAGCTCACAGTGGGCCTACAATATCTCCAGGCTTTTAAATGTGAAAATAAGTTTGGATGTAATAATGTGTATTAATGAACTAAATAAGGCAAATACCTATTTAATTAAAAAATTAACATTTTTCTGCATTAAATTTTGAAACAACCGGTCTTTTCTAGTAATACAGTGAAAACATAGGATTTTATCTCATTTTTATGTATTAATAAACTGAGTAACAAAGAAAGCAAATACCTATTTATCTAGAATATATTTTATTAATTGTTTTTTTTAATTAATTTTGGGCTTACATGTATAGCAAACAATGATACGATTAAATCTTTAGCCAAATCAATTAATTATTAGCAGAATTAAGTTTAATAAGTCCGGCACCGCAGTCACTTCTGCGGGGGCTGAGCACCAGCCGGACGCGTCTCCAGGTGGCGGATAGGAGAACGGCCAGGTCTTCTCTGGAGGACTTGGTTAATGACGGGCATAAGTAGGGTGCGAGGGAATAAACCCCCTTTAAACTTTGCGAAACTGTCGTCGCGGACCAACTGCCAAGGTGAAACAGCATAAGCGAGGGCTGCATGATTGAGGAATCGTTATTATGGAACTCTGGGAAACCGGGCGAAACCCAGTTTTTTGCCTTCTCCGACATGCGGAGCTCTGCCAGGTGTGACGAGTTTTCCCTAGCTACTCGTGGGACAGCCATGAAAGAAGGAAAAAAATGATGACAACAAATCTGAGGATGGACGGCAACGCTCACCTCAACAACCAAGCACCGCCGCGGTAAACGTATCTGCGGTGCTGAAGCAAGAAGGAGGAAGGTGCGTGTAGAACGGGAAAAGGCTGCTCCAGCAGCCGCCGGTTCATCACAACCTTCCCCTTTAAAACTATGTCTAGGGCAGCGACGCTGATTTTCCTCCAAAAGAGGCACGGAACGCGTCACACCCACAGACAAAAAAAGACACCGTTCGGGTTCGTCCACGGAGGTAACTCCTATAAGGGACCAAAAAGGCCGCGACAAGAAGTCGCATCACCTTCCCGACCTAAAAGCAGCTACAGTGAGGTGGCTACCAGCCACCTCAGGGTAAACGATCATAGACAAAGACAACCCTTATGGCAAAATCACCGCCGATAAGGAGCCGGTTGTCAAAAAAATGCCTATGGGAGAGCTGGACAAAAACATCATGTCCGCCTCATCTAGCAAAAACCCAAAACCCCCCTCATTTCGCTCGTGGACCCACTCGGGGAGATTATCAGAGTCGTTTGCGATGATGATATATCCCTAACGTGGCTAGAACCATGGAGTAATGCTTCACCTGCAGTCATGGGAATAAATCAACTCCCAAAGCTTACCAAAACTTTCTCTGGTACCAGGAGAATCTGCTGGGGACAATGAAAATAAAGAGACGATCTTACGTCGACTTAAAGGTCAGAACCCAGACCTCAAAGTAGCCAAATGGTGTATCTTCACCATGAGGCAAAGACGGCCCCAGAAGGACACCTCTTCGTCTTCGGCATAGGGGACGAGGATATAAGGCTACTCAAAATAGGTGAATGAGGTTGAGCTACGCGTTCACCCTTTGACTTGAGACCAGAATGGAGGCGGCGGCGGGGACTGCTGCGGCGTCGAGACCTCTGCAGCAGTGCAGGTCGGCGATGCCACCACCGCCGCCACTGCCGCCACTGCCGCCACTCCCGCCCCAACGACCGCTGAGGAGATGGTCGACGACGAACCTCAGAGGACTGCTGTCGAGCCGCAAGGGCGTACGATAGCGGTTCTAAGGGGAATGTCGAGACACCAACCCAAGGTGACTCAGACTGTGGGTCGAGCACGTCGGCTCCAGTGACACTACGCTCACTCCAACTGAGCAAAACTAAAGAACTGCTACCTACACCGCCATGGCTAACAAGGCAGCAGTTACTAAACAGGTAAGATTTATACAGTGTAACTTGCAGCACAGCAGGGCAGCAACGGCAACATTATGCCAACGCCTTGATGGGCTGCATACAAGCACTGATCCAGGAACCCTGGAGAAATCAAACCAAGATATTAGGCTTAGGCAAACTAATGGATAAAATTTTTAGCTTTCCAAGCAATAGTCAACCTAGGACAGCCATTTACATCCCTAGGTCATTCCGAGGTCATCCGCTTATACATCTTTCCACCTCAGACGTCACTGCAATCAGGATGGAATATGTTATGAATGGCCAAAAGAAAACCATTGTCCTGGCTTCAGTATACCTCCCCTCAGACGCAGTCACACCACCACCTGGGAAAGAAATGGAGGATCTGGTAGAATACTGCCGTAAACACAGTTTGAGCTTGTTATGGGCTGTGACTCTAACTCACACCATATCAGCTGGGAGTAAGGACATAAACACTAGAGGTAAGTCACTTTACGACTTTATCATAACATATAATCTAAGTATTATAAATGAAGGCACCGAGCCCACTTTTCTGAACTCGCGCTGTCAAACAAGAATAAATATAACTCTTAGCACCACAAGTATATTTAACTTAATACAAAACTGGCAGGGTATCTGACGAAGCTTCAATGTCAGACCACCGCTGGTTAACGATGAAATAAACTTTCTGTAAGAACAACATCTACACTAATCCGGATCCGAAAAACAGATAAGGTACAATACCACGAGCTGTTGGTAGAGGAACTGCGGTATGTAGAAACTAAAACACCCAAAACACACAACGATTTGGAAATGTACTCCAATACAATCCAAAAGGCAATGCTAAAGGCCTTTTAAAGGCGCCTGTCCCATGAGGTTGGTCAAGAACGATGGTACAGCCTGCCCTTGGTGGTGCCAAGATCTAGATCACCTCAAAAAGGAAGCCAGGAAAGCTTTTAACAATGCTAAAACAACCAAACTCGATGAGGACTGGGAACTGTACAGATCCCTCCTCAAAGAATACAAAAAAGTCATAAGACAAAAACAAAGAGCGGCCTGGACATCCTACTGCTAGGCTTCAAAAAGCTCTTAATAAAGATCCATATCAATGTATAGGAAAATTGAAAAACGAGGATGGTTCCTACACAACCAACCTTGAAGAAAGCATCAACTGTCTGGTTGCTACACACTTTCCGGGTTCCACCACTATAAAATCAGCAGACACAGAACATGTGGACGTGGATGTAGAGGTGATACCCACAAACGAAGACTGGCAAATTGCCTCAAAAATTATTGATGAGGACAAGGCTCGTTGGGCCATCACTGGCTTCTCCCCCTTCAAATCACAGGACCGGACGTCGTATATCCAGCCCTACTTCAGGGGGAATGGAGGTACTACCAGCACCTGGTAGGGATTTTCAGGTCATCACTGGCCCTAAGATACATCCCGAAGGCCTGGAGAGAAGTCAGAGTTATCTTCATACCAAAACCAGGGAAGGCTGACTACAGTATCCCTAAATCATTTAAACCAATTAGCCTTACATCATTTCCCATGAAAACCATGGAGCGGCTATGCGAAAGATATATCAGAGATGTAGTGATTATCAATAAACTCTTACACCCAAACCAACATGCATACACTACAGGCAGATCAACGGAGACAGCACTATACGCAGTCTCAAATAAAATCGAAAGATCAATGGACTTCAAGGAGTCCGCCTTAGGTGTATTCGTAGACACAGAGGGGCGTTTGACAAAACGACATTTACCAAAACTATCAGACGACGCGACTATCATACCCCCACCAACAGTAAATGGATGGATAATGAATATGCTCCTGGTGTCCGCAGGGAGGAGTAATCTCACCCTTACTATGGAACATGGTTCTAGACAGCCTCTTGCAACGCCTTAACAACGAAAACCTATACACGATAGCATACGCGGATGACGTGGTTATTTTGCTAACAGGCAAATTCCTGAATGTAATCTGCGATAGAATGCAACATGCCCTTAAAAAGTTGGAACAGTGGTGCGTTGAACACGCTCTATCTGTAAATCCCAAGAAAACAGAAATGGTTCTGTTTACAAAGAAAAGAAACTAGGGAACCTCAGAGCACCCGTTCTTTTCAATACAGAACTGAGCTTCTCAACAGAGGTCAAATACCTTGGTATTACCTTTGACAGTAAGGTAACGTGGAATTCTCACTTTGAGAACAGAATAAAGAAAGCATATATTGCTTTTGATCAATACCGCAGAACCATAGGAAAGACTTGGGGATTCTCTCCCAAAGTAGCCCATTGATCTACACGGCCATAATAAGACCCATGGTAACTTACGGCTCCATAGTGTGGTGGGTCCAAAACAGAACAGATCACGGCAAAACATAAGCTAGATCAAATTCAAAGAATAGCATGTTTAAACATCACAGGTGCTTTAAGGACTACACCGATTAGAGCTATGGAGGTGATATTGAATCTCACCCCCCTTGATATATTTGTAAGGGAAGCGGCTTTGATGACTCTAACACGCCTTCGCATGGTCGGTCTAGACACTAATGTAGGCACTGGCTCAACTGGACGACGCCTGTGGAGGGATGCTACAGGGGAACTTCCAATTCTACAGGCAAGAGCGGACTCAGTTGCAGCAAGGTTTGTTTTCAATAAACCCTACACAATTAACATAAGAGGAACAAAACCAATAAAAGGCGAGCTAAAGGAACCATTAGCCTGTAACTGACGTCTCTAAGACCAAGGTGGGCACAGCTGTGGCATATACTCACCAACCATAAACCTGAAAATCGGATGGACAATGGACGCCGAACCCAGCGTGCTTCAATCCGAACTGACAGCCATAACTATAGCGGCTTACGAAATTAAAAGCCGCAACATCGCCAACCATACGATCTGTATTTATACAAACAGTAGGCAAGCATTACTAGCCCTGAAAAGACCACGAATTACTTCGGGACTAGTACTAGAATGTCATCAAGCCCTGACTAACATCTCTAAATAATGTGGTCAACCTAGCCTGGATCAAGGGACATGACATATCTAAAGGTAATCATACCGCTGACTCGCTGGCAGGGCGGCTGCGGGACGGAAACTAGTTGGACCCGTCCCCACCACTGGATGGAAAGACATCATTAAAAAATACTTCCATCGACTGTTTAAAGAAAAATGGGATGATACTACAAAGTGCAATTTTGCAAAAATAATGCTGAGCTATCCAGACAAGTCAATAGCGAAAAAAACCTTATGATGTCCAGAAGGAACCTCCGAACACTAACGGGCGTTCTAACTGGCCACTGCGGGCTACGAGGACACCTATTTAAAATGGGTCTAAGGAACACAGGATTATGTAGAGGCTGTGAACAAGAAGATGAGACCGCGGAACACATTCTTTGCGATTGTCCCGCCCTCACATTCGAACGGAACTCCATGCTGGGCACAGAATTGGCCATTACTGGCCGAAATTAGGAGATTCCACATAAAGATGTCGTCAACTATTTTAAATCAATAGGTTGGACGACTCAGTGAATCTCCCGCCTGTACAAGAGGAAGCACAAAGGACCTAGGTCTAGGTGCAGTGGCATATTACCATCCTCTGAACATTCAGAACAGAAGTTTAATAAGACGTTAAAGATCCGTGATTTCTTATATACTTAATTACCATGTCATGATCTGGGCATTAATGAGGTTAAGATATCTTATTCCACCTGTAACTTATGTCTAAGTAGTACTGCTAGATTATGATGTACTTGCTGTAAGTTCACAATCTGTAATCTACAATTATTATGTTCGATTGTAGAGAGATCAGGCAATCTTGGAGCCGTTAATATGGGTTAATCCTTAAAGTTTACGATTAGTCTGGCCACATGTGCTCTGGAGTCGTATTTTTAAAAAATGGAGTTTTTGATCTTTCTAAGATATGGACGAACATGTGGTTACACTACTTCCTAAATAAATAGAGGGGTCGGCATGTGACCTCTAATAAAGACTAGAGGAGTTCTGCTACCATATCCAGTAGTACCTCATATTATTACACCCACGGTGTGATGCACATATCTCGTCCATCATGCGTACTCAAACAAACCAGTCTCTGCACCAATGCAGTCGTTTACGTCGATGCTCAGGATTCAATGGCAACACCCAATGAGGATGGTAAGAAAAAGGCCCATATTATTTGGCGATACTATGTACCCATCACTAAGAACCAAAATTTGAGTGGACGATCTTGAGGCTCTATTGCTACCCTATAATGCTCCGTGCCCCTAGCTTCGTGTCCTTGGCTTTTTTGGATCCATACGAGATAACTTTTTTAAATGATACATAGGAATCAGTTTGTTCTTTTCCCAAATTATCTGACACACCTGCCTCATGTTATCCCACAATTCAGCTTCTCCTAAAGCCACTAAGCTGATGAGTATGACCAAGCCTTCGCACTCAAAGCATATTTTCTGTTAAAATAAAGCAATTTAAAAACAAAGTTTTTAAATGATAAACCACCAATGTGAGCAAAAATTCGTAAAATGCTAATTTTGTACACCCTCTTCTTCTTCTTCTTCTCTGGGAGTCGTCTTGATTCAAGCATTCCTTGATTCAGCGCAGCCTCTCGGGCTTTTTGTGCCTAATCTTCCATTTTCTTTTATACCAATCCTCCCATTAGTCTTGGTCCTTCTACAAGTTTGTATAAACCCGAGACTGGTTGGTTGATATATTCCTGTGGGCTCATTTCCGGTTGCCCAAATAATGCTTGTCTTTTGTGATTCAGTGCTTCACATTCGCACAGGATATGGTAGGCTGTTTCTTCCCCCTCGTCGCACATTCTGCAACTTGGGTCCTCATTGTATGAGCCTATCTTGTGTAGGTGTCCTCTTAGGTTATTATGCCCTGTTATTAACCCTACTGTTATGCGAAGTCTTTTCCTACTTTGTCTAAGTAGTTCTTTCTTCGTTCTTTTGGATGGTCCCCTTATGAAGCTTTTTCCATGTCTAATTCTACTGAGGTTTCCCCAGTATTCCTCGTGTTTGTTTTGGATCAATTCCCTGGTTTGCCCTCGTGCTGTGGTTTTGGTCACTCCAAGGGCAGGCTGTGGTCCAAAGTATGGTGTGGATGATCCCTGTCTTGCAAGCTCATCCGCTTTTTCGTTGCCTTCTATTCCCGAGTGTCCTGGTACCCACAAGAGAGTTACTCTGTTGCGTTCTCTCAGGACTTCCAGTTCTTTTTGGCATTCCCATGTCATGCTTCGACTTTACCTTGGGGTTAACTAGTGCCGCCAGTGACGCTTGGCTGTCTGTTATTATGCAGATCCGCTTGTTTTTATAAGCCCTCCTGTTATTTTCTTTTGCACAGTGCAGTAAAGCATATATTTCCGTACACCCTACGATGAACAAAAATTACAATTTTTGTTCTTTAGATTGCATCAAAATCGTGTAACAAGAACCAATTTTTATTATGCTTTATTTACCCCTTTTAAGGAGATTTAATTTAAACGTCACTAAAAGTTTTTTTCTTAAACTTTTATTATTTTTTTAATAGTTTTTGAATTATTTAAAAATATAAAATCCCCTTAATCTGGATTTTTCCAATTTTTCCAAAGGCTTGACACGCCACCCTCTAAAATGCGACAATGCCATAAAGTCAAGTATTCGTGACTTTATGGCAATAACGTTTTTTCATAATTAACAACATTATTAGGTTTAAAGAAATTTTATACTTTATGTAATTTATTGAGTCATTAATTCGAATATCTTAATAATTTTATTCCCGTTATTCTAACTAATAAACAATGCATAATAACAAACATCAAAACCAACTGAAATTTTATGCTCCAGTTTTATATGGCAATGGTAAGTTGATTTCTAATAAAAAAATAATTTGCGTGACGTAGTAATTATGAAGTCGTGCGTTATTCATTTATTATAAACTGCCGATTGTTTTAATATATTAATTAACAAAATGAATAATCAGGAAATCAAATTATTTTACATTTTTTTCCAATAAGACCCAAGATTGCTTAATATTGAGGTTTTTTATTTCAGTTATACGATACTGGACATCAGGAGAACAATAGAAAGCTAGGTCACGTCTTATATAGTAGATATTATATTAAAGCTTAGCTGACTTATCCCTATGGTTGTCAATTAAAAACTATAAAAGAATTTTAGTGACTATTAAAGAGGGTTGAAATATGGTTCAATAGCAACATATTTTGGATAAATAAAACGAAGACTTTCAAAACAGTTTTACCTATGATGGTGTTGGGTTGTATTAATTTTGATGTAGACAGTACCAGGTTTCTTTTAATCTACACTTATCCGCGTCTATGGTGGTATGAGAATAAAAAGATGGACTTTGGGTCATTAAAAACCTCTGTTTGGTATAGTACAGAACAAACATCTATCAGGGTTTTGGGAAGTTTCAGCCATAGGGAGGCTCTGGGGTGTTTACTGTGCCCCCTGTTCTTCTAGATTCTTCTAGAAGTGGAGGCAGAATAGACACCCCTATTTATTCTAGTTTCTAGAAGAATCTTCTTTGTATTTAAAAAAGCATCGGTGGATTTATAACTCAACAGGATACTGATGAGTTTTACACTGTGGTAAAGGGTTACCTATTCGCTGTCGGTAGAAGAAATGTCAAGGTAGGTCAGGTTACTGAGACAATATTTTTTTTAACATCTTTCTTGTGGAGTTTTAAAAATAGAGCAAAAACCAGTTAATAAATATTTAGGATTATTCTAACCAAGTGGGGATCGATGAGGCACTGAGCTGCCTTTGTCCCCTGGAGGAGCTCATATGTTAAGATCTTCTCGTCAAAATCTGACGTGATCGCTAAATTAGGAGGATGATGTGTGAACGTAAGAGAATGCTGTGTGACCCTTACCTTACGTAAGAGGATGACGTGTGAAGTAAGGGTATGATTGCGACCCGCTGACGCAAGCATCTGGATTATACGTAAGAGGATGACGTAAGCCGCTGATGTTACGGTCTTACTCTACGTAAAGGGCCTCACAGACTATTGTTCTTTTTAACCTTTTTAATCGCCGATTAAAAATGCTCAGTCGGACGATTAAAACTTTTATTTCCCCACACCTAATTTAATTTTAAACCGTCTTAATCGCCGAAAGCACTTAATTTAATTTTAAACCGTCTTATGGGCAAGAGCTGCAGTCTTACACCAAAAAACGTAAATGAAGCATGTTTATTTGGTACAAGAATGCCAATTAAAACTTTGCTTAAAAGAACGAGGAGTCTGCCATGGGGCCTTAAAGGATGATGTGAGATACTTCATGTTTAGGGCGTGGCATTTATTATCTGTCAAACGTCAAATGTCAACTGTCACCTATCATTCTTTTAAAACCACCTGGTTTAAGAAATTTAGCTTACGTGGATGAGATCTACCTTAAGATCCAACGCATGCGTGAAAAAAAATGACAGCTGCCAACTGTCAACTGTCACCAGTCATATGTCAAAAACCACATGTTCTAGGAATTATGCATTGGGATTAGCTATCTACGTTTCGCCAACGATTCCAAGGTCAAAGAAAAATTATAACGCCCCAGCGGGTCGCAATCATCCCCTTACGTCACACGTAGTGTAAGGGTTACACTGCATTCTTTTAAGTCGGGTTCACACGTCATCCAGCTAATCTAGCGCTGACGTCAAGATCTTAAGATATGAGCATCTCCGCCTAACCCTACTTAACCAGAAATAACCGTAAATTTTTGTGTGTTTAAATTAAATTTAAACTTTAGTGTATATAATGGCGTCAAATGATAAAATCTGTCATTCCCTGAACTGACTAGTCAGGCCGGCAAATTGCGTAACAGCCTTTACTTGTAATGACTAAATCTATTTTAGGAAAACAGCGTAGCAACCATTTGCAATTTATTGTTTGCTTAGGAATTACAGGAAATGACTAAATGGTTAGTTCTGGTTAGTCATTTTCCACACAATTGCCGAGTGCTTGTCCATAAATTATGTGCATATCAGCATATTCGCTATAAGAATAAGCATCCATTCCTTAATTTTTATATAGACGTTTAAAAACTCTTGTCAATAATACATTGTTACATTGTTAAAAAAAATAAGAACGACTGGTATTTTATTGTGGTAATAGGTTTCCTGTTATACAAAAACTTGATTTTTGCGAAAACGGCTGGATTTTGCGAGTACCTTTTTTGACAAGAAATGATTGAGAAAACATTTTTTTAGGTATGTAAATTACCATATGTCAAAAATTAGGCCCAACAAGTGTGATGGTTAGTCCAATCCTGCATTCCCTAAAGATGTCAAATATGTATGTACAGTAGTGTAGTAATATGCAACGAGCTGTTAGTTTAACTGGAGAAAGCATCGATTTGGCATAAGCGTGGCTTTAAAACGCTGTTACAGTTCAAAAATTGAACTATAAAAATTTTTTGATTTAAAATACCTTTTTGCATAAATACCTTAAATGAAAAGCAGGGCTTAGTCTAAAATGTTGTTTATGACTAGCTATTGTCTGCGGAATGTTTTGTGTTTGATTGTTTATTGACCTTTCCTTATTTTCAGGGGTCGTTGGCATGTTTGTGGTTGTTTTTGTAACCATGTGGGTATTTTACATTGTTTTCCTTTTTAATTATGTACATTCATAACTCTTTTTTTTTGTTTTTGTAGTTTTGAAGTTTAAAATTTTTAAACATTTTAAAATAAGTCAGGTTTAAGGTGAAGTTGTTTTCTTTTCTTCTTTTTCTTTTTGGCTAAAATGACTGGCAAGATGTTCGTAGTAGCAAAGCCGCTTGGTACCGTGAGAGGGGGGTCTCGAAGTCGGGGAGTGATTCCTAAATCTTTCTTTTAGAAAGTTCTGACAGAAACCGGTTATATCTGGATTTCGGGATTTTTTTGAGCTGAACTTGCGTTGTTTGTTAGAAATATCTGGGTAGTTCCTGGTGTCTTAAGCCAACCCTTAGGAATGAGGGAAAAAGGCCCCAGCCAGCGAGCCAGTGATGGATTGTGTGTAAGTTGGTAGAATTGTAGCAAGAAGGGTTTGGTACTGCCAAGGTCGTCCTTGACAAACGCTGTTGGTGAAAAATAAGTTTTGGAAGCTCTCTCTCCCTGCTGACCACCAAAGAGATACCCCACGTGAAGGCAATGTTCTAAAAGTTAATTTTCAACCCTTGTCTTGGGGATTGTTGAACAAATGCTAAAGTAAATTTCCGTTTTTTTTTGTGCTAATTGTAATTGTTTTCGGAGTGAAATGCCACGTTATCCGTAAATTTTTTGGGGAAAAATTTTTGTCTTCTTAAAGAAAAGGGTTATACCACGTGGAAAACTTAAGTTTAAGAAAATTTTTTTAGATTAATGATATAACATTGACTTAAGAGAATGTCATGTCGATGGGCTAGCCTTAGATTTGAACTGAAATTTTTATTAAAAACACCTGCTAATCATTTGAATAGCTTGATGTTTAATACCTTCTCTGTCTGAGTGAACAGTCATTAACACTTATTTTCTCGAACCTTCCCCTCTAAGACTGGAATTTGGACAAAGTATACACATTTACTTTAAAGCTTTAAAGGTTATCGAAGAACATTTAGTATTATGGTATACCTTAGGGGTATATAGTCCACTTTAACATATTCTTTGGAACAGTTTGATAGGGACAGTTGGTACTTGTGTTTTGGGATATACACAATTCGAGTGTTTTTATATCAATCTGTGGTAGGCGTATAAGACTTATTGCTAATCATTTGGTAATAATCTTATACGGTTTATTAAATATTGAATTTGATCATTGAAGATTAATTAGTGTTTTCTGACATTTGTTTTTTTGTTTAACCCTTGACCGGATATATTTTTGTTTAAGCCTTAGTGCTCTCAGATATTTTGCTGTAACGTCCATAACGTCATTCTTTTCATTTTATTATTTTTAATTTGTAAGTGCCTATGAAAAAGTTTAAATGCAACTTTATGCCTTTACGTATAGGTGGTTTTAAAATACTAGAAGGTTTTCTGTAAAAATTGTAATCTTACGGACTTTGTTAAAATATAGATTATATTGCTGCAATTTATTAATTGTCAACTTTTTGGGTTTTGTAACATTAAATTTGTATACAAGTCATTAGTTTCTTTTCATATATTTTTAAATAATTTAAAATGTCTTATTAATTTTTTGGTTTGGGGGCATCCCCCCAATTTGGTAGAATTTGTTTTCAATTATTTTTCATTATTTCTTTTGTAATAAACCATTAACTAGTATATTTATATTTTGACTTTTATTGACAATACCCCCCCTTTAAAAATGCACTCGGGCCTTGTAGAGCCTCAAAGCGACTGTAAGTATTTATTGTAACCATCTTTAGCCAATGGGGTTATTTTTATTTTTATTTCTAAGGGTAGCCGAGCCTTTCATTAGATAAATAATTATTTTACTTTCATTAGATAATTTTTTTGCCCCCGGGGGGGTATAAAATTTCTTTAAAAAATTCCATAAAATTGCCGGTAATAAATTGGCACCCGCGTAAAAAACACAAATTTTGAAGGGGGCAAGTTTGTCATTCTTGTCAGA
The DNA here is from genome assembly GCA_019359885.1 of Listronotus oregonensis. Lineage (NCBI taxonomy): Eukaryota > Metazoa > Arthropoda > Insecta > Coleoptera > Curculionidae > Listronotus > Listronotus oregonensis. The sequence goes on from JAHBCN010000076.1 coordinate 235,562, forward strand.
GGGTCATGTTGACTGTATTTTTGAAGCGGGGGCCCTCAAGAATTAATAAATAGGGTATATTATTGATTTTCTTTCTAAATTTTGGTGGCGATTTAAAGTTTTCAAATTTTTTTTTTATATTTAACTTATTGTAACTTTTTGACTTACGAACTTGGTATTGTTTTTACTGATTTTTAAAAGTGTACTTTAAATTTTGGTATTTATTTTACTCGTAACAAAATTTTTGCATACCACTTTTTAAAATTTTTTTCTTACATTGTAACACCAGCATATATATCTTTGTAATACTATACTTCTTATTTTGACATAATTTCCTGATTTGACATTCCCATGCATAGTCATTGTTATTACTTTATTGAATGGATAAAACATTAGGTCGTTTCTTTGGGTGGTGCACCTTACTGAAATTTTAATTTTCTGTTAACTATTTGGTAAAGTTTTAAAGTTTTTTTTTTAATTTGTCAACATCGGGGTTTTGTTATTTAATTAAATTGATAAAAGCATCGGATTTTTTAAGTGGGGCACTTTATAATTCTGATTTTCTGTTGGCAGTTTGGTTAAGTTCTGAAAACAGTGTTGATAGATTGAGTAGGAGGATCTTGTTTGGGAGCTTAAAGCTCGTGGCATGCAGAGTCTGCTAATGTGGACTCTTTAAAGGGGAAAGTCTTCGAGCTGCTTTGAGTGTCGAAAATTATTCGTTTACCAGAAACTTTCCTCAGAAAAACCAATTTAAGAACTTGGACATGGTCAACTTTTTGCTTTGAGAGGCCTGGTTTGGGTAATGCGTTGCAGATAGTAACTGGCTAAAAAGGTATACTTCTGACTGGGATTTGGCCCGGTTTAAATTTAAAGGGAAGTGTGTGTTCCTTTGGCCGATGAGTTAGGCAACAAAACTTTCCAGGATGGGAGTCAGAATATGGGTTGTATGTACAGTCATGACAAGTTGCAAATTATTTTGCTGTGAAATTAGCAGAAGGGTTTTAAAGAGGACCGTTTGGGGTTAAAAAGTGGATATTGTACCTACAGTTAAAATGGTGTGTAAATTTTGGTTATTGGCATACAGAGATTGAAGCCAAGTCCGAGTGAGGACGATTAACGTTGTATGTTGGTTTGTTTGAATTTTTTGCAAAGATTTTGTTGTTTTAAAGAAATTTCATTTCTTTTGAAAGGGAGAAAGGGTGGATTTGTTACAGTTCAAAAATTGAACTATAACAATTTTGTTTTTAAAATACCTTTTGCATAAATCCCCTTAAATGCAGAAAGCAGGGCTTTAGTCTAAATGTTGTTTATATAGCTATTATCTGCGGAATTTTTTTGTGTTTGATTGTTTATTGACCTTTCCTTATTTTCAGTTTTGGCATGTTTGTGGTTGTTTTTGTAACCATGTGGATATTTTACATTGTTTCCTTTTTAATTATGTATATTCATAACTCTTTGTTTTGTTTTAGTTTTGAAGTTTAAAATTTTGACATTTTAAAATAAGTCAGGTTTAAGGTGAAGTTGTTTTCTTTTCTTCTTTTTCTTTTTGGCTAAAAAGACTGGCAAGATGTCGTAGTAGCAAAGCCGCTTGGTACCGTGAGAGCGGTCTCGAAATCGAGGTGATTCTAAATCTTTCTTTTTTGAAAGAAACATACACAAAAAAGATACACCAAATAATCGACAGTTAAAAAAAAATAAAAATAAATCCTGCACCCAAAATGTTAAAAATCTTTGAATTAAATAATTAACTACATGTCAATTTTTGAAATTTTTGACATAATTATGTACATACTTGTAAATAAAAGATAAATAATGGAAGGACAAGAAAATTCTAGTAATTTTAATAAAAAACAAAAACGTGCCTATCTATTCATTTTTAATTCATTGTGGTCATTTAATTGTGTGGTTGAAGTGGTTGAAGGTCGTCACTATCAGTTCTACCCAATTTAAAAAATATGCAGGAAAGCTATTATTTAATAACTTTTATAAATTCATAAAATTTTTCTTCTTCGACTTGTTAGGTTAAAAAAAGAAAGTTAATTTTTCACATAAAATTTTAAATTTCCTAATTAAGGTAAAAAAGCAAAAAGAAATAGTGTGCCCCAAAAGAATAATTTTTTAAAAGGGTCATTTTTTTTATACATTTAAAGAAAAACCAGTAGAAATTAGATAATTATAAAAATTAAAAATTTTACTATTACTTAGATCGTGAAAATTTTATTTATTCGTTTTAAAATTTAAAAACCCAAAAAGTGAATATTATTAACGATTCAGTCAAATCCTTTGTGCTTGGGCCGTGATTCACTAAAAGTTTAAAAAGGATAATTTTAAAAGAAAAGGAAAAAAAAATTAAATAAAGACTAATTAATAATTTCATATGATTATAAAAAGGGAAAAATAATATACTTTTTTTATAAATACAAATTTGTATGTTTGGATAAAAATTTTTTTTTAGACTCTGGAAAAAAAAAAAAAAAAAGAAAAACAAAATTTTTTTCCTTTTTAAGTAAACCCCTGTTTTGATTTAAAAAATTTTTGGTATTTTAATTTAAATTTTCCCCTGTTTTTTTATATAATAATAATAAAAATCATTATGGAAAATAAAACATATAACGAATATTAAGATAATCACAAAAAAAGTTTTTTTAAAAAAACCATGGACCTGAAAACCCAAATCGCTTGGCTACGTTTTAAAAAGAAAAAGTGGAATTCTTTGTAAATTCGGGACTTCTGATTTTCAGGTATTTTGGTTCGCTATGTTCGGCAATTAGAGCAAAGATTAATATTGATAGGTTGATTAAATTTTTTAAAAAACCTGTTTATTTTGCTAAAAAAAGTCAATTTTTTACCTTACGATTTCAAGGGTGAAAAAAAAAAAAGTATTTTTAAAAATTAATTATATTTTATAGTTTGTTTTTATACGTTTTTTTTATGCTCGTAATATTTACAAACAGTAAATAAATATTAATTTCATAAACCATTTTAAAAAACCATCAAAACCCCCAGTGACCTATTTAATACCAGATGATCTCTTTAATGTACCAAAATCGAAAATACCATTAAGAAAAGTGTCAATGGGCACAAGCAAAATTGTGCGTATTTTGGCTCCTACAAGCTAAAAGCTCACAGATCGTTCTTTTATGGAAGTGCCCTCGGTGAAAATGGCTAAAATAAAATATATGTTGTAACTTTTGTCATTCTGAAAAAAGTCTCCAGGGGGGAAAGCTCATTATGCGTTTTTTGGCTCCTACGAAGCTCCAAGATCGATCACTTCTTAGGGAAGTCCCCCTCTGAAAATGGCAAAAATCGTTATTTGAATTTTTTGTCATTCTGAAAAAATCTCCAGGGGCCCAAAAAGCTAAATTTGCGTATTTTGGCCCCTACGAAGCTCCAAAGCTCCACAGATCGACCCTTTCTTATGGGAAGTGCCCCTCAAAAAATGGCTAAAATGATATATGTTGTAACTTTTGTCATTCTAAAAAAAGTTTTGGGCCAGCTCCTTTACGTTTTTTGGCCCCTATAGACCTCAAAAGTTTCCCCATCTATCATTTCTTATAGAAGTGACCCCAGTGAAAATGGCTGAAATCAATATATTTTTTAGCTTATTGAAAAAAGTCTCAAGGGGCACGAACCCCATTATGCGTATTTTGGCCCCCAGGGCTCAATTTCACAATCGATCTTTTCCCCAGGAAAGGGGCCCAGTGAGAAAATGGCAAATTAAGGACTTTTCCCCTGGAAAAAGGGAACCAAAAAACAAAATATGGATTTCGGCCATTTTCCGGGGTTCCTTTCCATAAGAAATAATCATCTGTGGCTTTGGGCCCCAAAAACCTCCAATGAGGATTCAAAATTTTTTTTCAGGAGGACAAAAAAAAATTTTCGAAACCATTTTCAGGGCCCTTTTCCATAGAAAATGATCGTTGGGAAATTAGTCGTAAAGACCAAAAACGCAAATGGACTTTCTCAAAAATTTTTTTGGGACAAAACCCAAAATTCGATTTAAACCCAGTTTTCCGGGTCATTCATAAGAAAGTAGGTATTTTTACAAATATTCACACCTCCCAAAAAAAGGCCACTACAACTAATCCCAATTTAGTATTGGCTTCCCTTTCAACTGCTTAATCGATTTTGAAATATATTTTTTTAAATTGCACATTGATTTCTCAGTAATGATGTTATGTCAAATTTTTTTTTTTAAATTTTATAAAGCATATACGAGATGCACAAATAAAATTTTTTTGTGGGGATTCGTATTAAAAAAGTGTATTCAATTAAAACAGAGATAATGCTGGGGTGAAAAGAAACAAAATTTAAGTTTCAGTATAATTCCAGTAGATAATAACTGCTTAGGTGGGTTTTTACATGATTACAAAATTTCGTGAAAAAAAATTTGTCCTTTTGCTCCTGTATATGCTTGAATTAAACTTTTAATAAAATTTTTTTACAAACATCATAAGGGAAAAAATCTACAATTTAAAAAAAATTAAAAAAATCAAATAGCGGTTGCGGAAATGAAAAAAAGCGGCCCGTCTGGCGGTTTTATTTGAAAAAAAAGGTATAATTTAAAAAATTTAGAAAATCTTAATGGAAAAATCGCGTGGTCCCGGCCTTGGATCCGGGTGTGCGGGGTTTGAAAAACCTTTTTGTGAAAGCCACACCCCTTTTTTAATTTCTTTTCCCGGAATGTTTGGAAGAAACCGGGGCCGGAAAAAAACCAAGGCTGGCCAGTTTTTCTTTTTAGGGGATTTAGAAAACCCTTTTTTTTTGAAATAAAATTTTTAATTTATATCTGGGATAATTAATTTACAAATAAAAACAAGAATATAAATATTTCCCTTTTCATTTTTAAACGGGCTAGTTGAAAACCCCCGGGATGGTTGATGATAAAACCAAGTAGGAAAGCTTTATTTGTTCAAAACCCTTCTTTTTTTAAACCTTTAAAAGCTCTAAATAACATTAACCCTGGTTTAATCTTGTTTATTTACACTGTAATCTTAGTTTCTAGATGAATCAGATTAAGTAAAAATTTTTTTTTTCTATTTTACAAATAACATTTTTTTTCATATTTCTCCATTTCATCTGTTAAGTCTAGAATGTTTTTTATAATATTTAATATCTTATAATACTGTTTGTTTATTTTTTTTTTAAAAAGTGTGACTAATTTTGTAATTTTATTTTTTTTTAAAAATGTTTTTTGGTCTAATTAAAAATTTAAATAATTGTTAATTTTTTAAATTTTCCCCCAAATCCCTTGGTCTTGGACTTTTTTTTAAATCAATTTTAGTAAAAAATTTTACTAGTATTAAAACGTTTTTTCTGTATATTCTTAACGAACATAGTGCACTAATAGACGCATTTAATTATGTGGTTTTATCATAAATCTTATAGAAATACACATAAAAAGATAAAAACGATAACTAATAAACAGGATATAATCAAAATTTATGGTCATGTTGGCCAACTTGCTTTAATTAAATACATTTGTCATAACCACCAGTTCTTAGGAATGCAATAACGGACCATTACGACTTTTATGAAAATAAATTTTACAATTGGTCACGTGAGTTACTACACAATGGGCATATAATTATACAAAGTGCGTAAAATGGTGGTAAAATAACAATCAACGCGTAATACGCTAACTTATTTGCAGAGAATGAATGCGTGTCTGTAAATAGTTTGTTGTTTAACTGTAATTTAAAACTAGATTTTAGTAAAAATCTAAAAAGCATATTATTATTATTTTTTTAAATTTAAACCTAAATGTTTTAGTTTGTCGTTCATTTTCGAAATAAGTCACATAATTTTTTATTGTTAATGTACTGGCTGTTTTCTAATTGAATGTCAATATTTAAAGGGACGATGTTTAAGTCCATTAAAAAAAAAAATTATATGAATGCATGTCCCAAACATCTTAACCTTTGAGATACAGGGTGGTAAAATTTTCAAAAATAAATAATTTTTATTAATTTCTGTAATGGCACTTTAGATATTTCAATAAAATTTGGCATACATGTACTATATATCAAGAGGCATTTTTAGTGTACCATTTTTTTAATTTCCGCCAGTGGCGTTCTTACGGAATTTGACCTGCATATTTTGGTAGATATTGATGGTACGCCACTGATTTCTGTTAAAATAAAAATTATTTTTAAAATTCCTAAAGCAATGTTGATCCCCCGGTTTTTTTCAATCCGATGCACGGTTTTCCCTTAAAAAAATAAATAACGTTGTATAATCATATCAATATCGGGAAACAATATCACCATGCCGAGAAATTTTTAGATTTAATTTTGGTTTCTATTTTTATTCTTGATTTTTTTAATTTGACGCACGGTTTTCACCTAGAAAAATTAAATTTAGATATTTTCTGCATGGTGATATTGTTTACCGCGATATGTATGATCATGCAGAGAAACGGTTTTTATTTTTTTAAGCGAAAACCCTGCACGGATTAAAAAAAATTTAAATAATTAACTTTTTAGAAACGATTGGGAATTTTTTAAAAAAAATTTGTATTTTAAGGAAGTCAGTGGCTTACCATCAAATGGGCAGTCAAATTCCGTGACCACTGGGAAAAAAAAAAAAATTTGGTATAAAATATACCTCTTGATAATGTACATGTATGACAAATGTCATAAAATATCCAGTAATAATACGGATATTGATACCAAATAGTTTATTTTTGAAAAGTTTACCACCAAGTATCTTAAAAGTTAAGACGTTTAGGACACCATAAACTTAAAGGACTCAAAAATTGCCCCCTTTAAAATTGACATTCAATTAGCAAACACTCTGTATATCCTTTTTTTTTTGTTGCACTAAACTTTTCTTTTAAATTGTATATATCGTTCTTTATAAAGGACCTAAAAAATGTATTCGTGTAAAAACCGAAAAACGCGTTGATTTTGGAAGAGGCAGATTTATATTTGTCAAAACAAACAACAAACGTGATGGTCTAAGTCAATCTGTTTGAATCTTATAAACTATAAATTTATTTTCTTTAAGTAGAACAAGACTTTAACTTTATTGTTTTTATGTAACAATTTAATGGAGATATTCTATGTTTTTTGTTTGGTTAAGACCAATTGTAAAGACCTTCTTGTTTTTTAGTTAATGATTGTACCTTTCACAAAAACTAAATCTAATGAAATATTTTTTTCTCATTACCTTTAAGGCAAAATTGAAATAATATTAATTTTATATTTTTTTATATAATATATATATATATATATATATATATATATATATATATATATATATATATATATATATATATATATATATATATATATATATATATATATATATATATATATATATATATATATATATATATATATATATATATTATAATATATATATATATATATATATATATATATATATATATATATATATAAATATAAAATAAATATATATATATAAATAAAATAACATTTTTAAAGTATTTTGGGTAAACCAAAGGGTTCAAGGATAATCATTCGAAAGGGAAAGAAATAATCATCGGGTTTTAAATTAATTTTTTTGAATTTACACGTTAGGTTTTAAATTTTTTTGCAAAAAAAGTAAATTTTCAAAATTTAAAGACTAGAAAATCAAATTATTAAAGCAGTGTAATATTGCTTTTTTTATGTGTCTTTTATACCATTTTGCACAAAAATTAACTTTCTCATAAGCAGTTATCACGGATTCAAAAATATTTCTTTTTTATTGCCGTGATATTTGAAATATTTGGCAAAATAAAGAAAAAATCTAAACAAGACATTGACTTTAAAGGATATTAGGGGTTACGGATTGCCTCTAAGGCATTTGTTTTTCAGACAACATTTAATGTTTTAAAGGTGAAGTATTTTATTAAAATAGCTAAAGATGCATGGCTTTAAACAAGTTATTTTCTTTAAATATACGACTTTTAAATGTTTATAAAATGTTAATAACATGAGTAAGTACAGTGAGCGTGGTCATTTTAAATTGTCAGTCGTTCGTGCAAATAGGGACGATACTAGTGTTCTGGTAAAATGTTTTATGTTGTGGCCGTACAAAAAAGCGTTAAGTTTCTTTATTTAAAGAATAAACACACCCTCTATTAAATAAGCTATCACCCAACCGCTGTGTTCACACGTCGTCGTCGTGGTTGGGCCCAGTAGGATCTTTTGGAACATGCGCTAGAGTTGCTGGTTATAGGTAACTCTTTTGGCTAGCGTATGGAACGGGATTCGAAGCTAAGATGAGCACAAGGCTTAACTCAAGGTGTTGCTTATAAGTGAATGACATCCTGTGCCTTAAACAGGTGTCTCCAACGGTGCCTCTGAGATATAGGGCGACCTCTCAGAGTATGTAGCCCTACTGCGGTAATGCGGGGCTCTGCCGTGGTGGACTATTACTTCCCTAGCTTCAAACAGGAAGCGGACAGAACCGCTTTCATAAAAAAAAGTGACACAAGCAGACAAAGGTGCGCCGACCGAAACGGGTGAATCCGTTTCGAAAGGTGCCCCTGAAGTCACAGGCGCCTGTTTCACGGGGATGGGCTAATCCATCCCGAACAAACAGGTGCTTAGGAAGGGATCCCTGAATCCAAACAGAAGGCGGACAGAACCACCTTTATAGGGAAAAGGGTTCCCTGGCTTTAAAAAGAAGCGAATAGGACCGTTTTCACAGGGTAAGGCCGGAGATGCGGCCTCAGAAAGAACATCTGATTCCTGTAACAAGGACCTGGTAGCTACCCACGTGACTAGACCGGGAGAGGAGGGCATGACGGATCTAATCGTCTGCTCGTCATACTCTCCAGGAGACAGGGACACCAGAACACATATTGTGCTCGTGTCCGGTAGCGACACGAGTAAGAGGAGTAAAAACTCTCTTCCAATCTGATATCGGATTCATTAGAAGTCCGATCCTATTGGGAGAAATATAAAAAGGTGTGAGCCACAATAGACCGAGCGGTCGCAGTGGAGGGCGTAAAAAGTCCACTCACTTTAAACCTATCAACCTAACCTATCAAATAAGCTATCAGAGAATGTGTAATCCAAATTGAACATGATTGTATTGATATCTCAGAAACCATTAGTAACAAATTATCGGCTATATGACTTTTTTTTACATTACAATGTTGTCTTTTTAAAAATTAGGCTGAAACTTTTTGATACTCGAATTTTTTGAAAACTATAAACATTTTTTTTGCGTTTTATGACCGTATTCAAAAATGGCTTTAAGGGTGGTACATTGATAAGAAATCGAAGTATCACCCTTTAAAGCCAAACATTTAAATGGATGCATATCTCAAAAATACACCCCTTTAAATAATAGTACTACCCTGTTTTTTCATATTTTACGGTACATTGAACGTATGAAACAATAAAACCCTTTAAAAGTTGTAGTTCTTTTGACTCTTCTTTTTTTGACATACTTAATATTCTATACAAAAAAGCCCTTTTTTTAGTAATAACAAACCCTGAATCATGAAAGAAGAAAAAAACATAAAGTACCCGTTTTTTGCACCTTAAAATTTATTAAAAACGCCTTCTTTGTAATATTAATCAAAAACATTTTTAAGTGGCGAAGAATGCGAGACACCGAATGCGAAAAACACTATTATCTACTCTCTGCAGCTAAAAAACTACAACCAATCTTTAATAAATAATAAAATCTATTACTAAACAAAATTACCAAACTCAAAACGAAAAATATAACATTTGTTTTCAATTCGCCAAACCCAAAAACCTTTAAACACCATTAAATAAAAAAGTACCTTTTAATAAAATTAAATTTCTATATAGTATCGAGTATAGTATAAGTATGAGATTTTTTTTTAATATTGCCTTTTAAGGATGTAGTATTATTAAAATAAAATAAAATTAATAGGAGCAAATAAAACGAAATTGGATAAAGAACGTAAATAGTTGAAACAAAAAGGTAATTTCATTTTATTATTCAACTAAAACCGGCTAAAACAGATTGTTGCATTTATATCATTTTCATTTTTAAATTTTACAAAATCATTTTAGGCATAATAGATAAAAAGAGAAGGCTAATTAAAAAACTATTTACCGTTTACTGTCCATAATTACTACCATAATATTCTTCAGTTTATTTATTAAACAATTGATTTTATTTCTATATTTAACTAAACAAGAACTTTCGCTAGTAATTTAAAAATACACTTCAGAAAAAATAACAACATTTATAGGCCAGGTCAACACTCATCTTCATCACTAAGAATTCAATCAAACAAAGTGATAATGATGAACTTACTTTTGATGTTGTGAAAGTAATGCATATTAAACTTAGGTACTGCAATAGCAAGTGATTGCAACAATAAACGATTGTCAAAATTATTGTAACCGATGGACTGCTGCCAATTTATATTATTACAGTTGATAGCGAAAGTTTTTAATAATATTTACTGAAGATACTTTCATAAGTTCATTTTCTGAAAACAAATTAAAATCACTGAATAGGATTTTTTATTTTTTTTTACTTCCATTTATGGCCCTTTAGATTTTAAAAAAATGCAAATGATAGTTACTACTTAATAAAAGATTTAAACCACGATGCATATAAAGTTAAAAAAAAACTTTATATAATTGGATTTAAATTAATTTAAATTTAAATTACCTTCTTATATTCTTGCGACAGTAGATAATGATTTTAGCAATTGTTTCATAAGATGGTTATCTGTTTGCAATCTTCAAAAACAACCACAAGAATTACCAAAAAAACAGAAAGATTTTGACTTTTTAATTTGCCAAGCTCGTCACAAATATATTACAAACCTATGCCAGACAAGTGAAGATAAGGCACGTCTACTTGCTCTTCAGGCCCTGAAAGTAATGCTTGGATTAACGCACTTCCATCTTCGTCCTCGGGAAATTTGTTAGATAACAAAACATTTCATATTTCCATCGCTCTCAGACTTGGTCTGCCTGTGTGTGTAGAGCACACCTGCGTTTGCGGCGAAAATGCTGATATTTATGGCCTACATGGCTTACATGCTTAAGCTACAACTCTGTTCTTCTAGACACAGTCAGATAAATGACATTATCAAGAGAGCTCTGACTGCAGCTGAAAATCCTTCTCTGTTAGATCCTCTTGGAGTTTGCAGAAGCGATGGAAAACGTGTAGATCTTAATTCCCTGGAAATATGTAAAACAGTTACTTTGGGACGCTACTTGCAGCTATACACTTGCAAAATCATATCTGGACAAAACTCCTAATTTAGTAGGTGCGGCTGCTCGTCTTGCCGAGAATAAAAAAACATCTAAAAAATAAAGAGCTTGAAGACCGCTTTATCTTCATTCCTTTTGATGTTGAAACTTTTGGTCCTTTGGGTGATGAGGCTAAGGGTTTTATAAATGAAATTTGCAAAAAAATTCAAGTTTCAGTATCCAAAGAATTGGTTTAGCTGTGCAACGATGTAATGCAGCATTGGTACTAGGTACAATCCAGGAAGACCTAGGACTTAATGAAGTTCTTAATTTTTAAATATATATTTACTTATTTAGTTAATTCTAGAATATTGTTATTTGGTATTTATACCATTATATTTTTTAATATATTAAAAAAAAAATGCATTAGATTTAAAACCTATCAAAAAGTAATTTGCTTGCCCTTGTCAGTAAGGAAGATTTTTTTATTAAAATAATATTTCTTAGAAGGTTATTTATAGCCTTTATTAGACAATGTCAATAAAAGTAATTCGATAACACAATTAAAGTTATTTGATTACACAGGTCCACAAAAAAAAGTGGTGTGTGCTGGGTGTCGGACTAGGATTGTCTGGTGTATTTTTTTCTGCCGAACACGAATCTGAAGTCAAAGTTGGCGGTCAAACAGCAAAAAATCGAGAAAAACCCAAAAACCGATACGATACATTTATCGGCAGAAACCTCCTACCACGAAATGTTTGAACTACTACTGTATAAACTATAAGAGATACAAAAAATTTCATAAAACATAAAACAAATCTTTTTAAATTGTCTATATAAAAAGTTGTGTAATTACTTTTGATAAGATAAATGATAAAGGAGATACAAACGAAAAAAAAATGTAATTTTGAAAAAAAGTTCGGTCCAAATAGGGTTTTTTTTTAATTATTGTGATTTTTGTTTTTTTTATTCTATATTATTTCTTTATTTAATTAAATCCCAAATTACTTAAAATTTGCAGACAAAATCCAAAAAAAAAAAAAATTTAATTTTTTTGGGGTATACCTTGAAAAAATTCTGAAAATTCAGTTTTTTTGACTATAACTCGAAAATATTGCATTTAGACAAAAAGGTTATAAAACTTAAAGAAAGATCTTGTAAAAATACATAGTTTATGTTATTACAGTTTCATGTATCTTTTATAGTTTTTGAGATATTTACGTTTTAAATTTTTTAAAAATATTGTTAATATCTAAAATTACGCTTTTTCTCGATTTTTTACTGTTTGACCCCCAAGTTGATTTATATTTAGCGGAAAAAAACGCCAGAAAATCTTAGTCCGGCACCCAGCACAAACCACTTTTTTGTGGACCTGTGTTATAATTATAGTACATAATAGTTAATAGTCCATCGATTTTAAACTTGAACAAAATTGAATAGATTAATATTTTACTTACTCCAGAATAAATCAAAAAGTATTTTAAAAAATTAAATTGATTTAAAAAAATTATTAAATATTTTCTTTACATACACTTAATTATCACGATTACAGAACTTGTCTTTCCTTAACAATAAAACCGTTAATAGTCATATTTAAAGAAAAACAATTACTTCCCCTCAATCATTTTTTTCCATTTATTGAACTTAGAAAGAAGAGAAAAGATCCCATAGAACACTTATATAAAATAGGGCCAAGTCCTTATCCAAAAATATCGGTCTCTTAAATTACTGAGATCTAAAACTAGACTTGGCAAGTCTTTTAGTGATTTTCTGTATTAATTAAAAAACTGTTTGTATTAAGGAAAAAAGAACATTTATTAATACATACAGATCAGCAAAAAACTTGCAAATCAAAAAGAACTTTGTCTATTTGATCAACTTTAAAAGGCCAAAATTTTTAGATAGGCACTTTGCCTTTATTTTCAATTAAGAATACATAAAAAATATTGAACTTTTGATAATGAATTTAATTTATTACAAAAACTGTTTACGTTACGGTTTAACTAGTGATTATATGCCATAATTTTGCTTCTTTATGTATTTAACTTTTCAGTAATTATGCATAAACAATGTGGGTAATAAAATAAATAGATTTCTCTTGTTAAATTAAAACTGCATTTTTGAAAAACAGTAATATTTTAGCGAGGTAAAATTGATTTAATAGGCATTTTCTTCCATACCCTGTTATATTATTTTAAATAAAACATATTTAGCTGTTTAAACACTTCTCTTAACTAATGTTAATAATAAGTATTTGCTGTCGAAACCTATTAAACTGATCGACTGTCGTTTTACAATTATTGCAGAAAAGTGTTAAATTGTTTTTTAATGAATTCTAAAAAAGCATGTAAGCTTCCTTGTATTTAAAATATTAATTGTACTTCAAAAGATAATAATGCATGGTGGCCTTAAAGTTCTTAACAAATGGAATTGCTTCTTAGAATTTCTAAAACAGTTCTTAATTAAAATTTGTATACATTATTAGTGTAAGTTTGGTAACAAACAATATTAGCAAATACAAAAAAAAATTAAAGACTTTTTTTATTCCTTTTAGATAATTAACTTTAGAACTACAAACCGGGGTAAATATCTACCCCAGGCAAATTTTGATAAGTAAATAATACTAAGTAAAATTGAAACTGTACTTTTGAATATTTTTTATATCTGTTTAATTTTCCTTTTTTTCATATTTCTCATGAGAGAAACAGAAATAGAATCCTCAAAAACCAATATTTTATGGATATTTATTTGATTTTTTCATTGATCGTATTCCTAATTTGTTTGAATTTTCAAAGTCCCAAATAAATTGTCTTTTTTAGCAAAACATCATGAGATCTATTTTTTCTTAAAGCCTCTTTAAAATCTCGTTGAATTTTGTTATTCAAATCAATTTTTAACCAACTAAATCTTGATAAAATTGAAATTGCTCTTCACCGAATGGTTTTTTTGTTTTTTTACCTCATTATTTAGTAATTGGGCCGATATGTAGGGGATGCTTTTTAAAAAGAATTACATTTTACAATTTATATTTTTTGACTATTTCCCTCACATTATTTTAAGCAATAATGTTACAGAATTTAAAACAAAGCAATCAAAAATAACTAACTTAGGTAATTGTCTCGAAAGTTGCCTCCTTTCCGATTTTGACCATATTTGGTATACTTACCAAAATTACCAAACCTAGAACGCAAACTATAACATTTATTTTTTATTCACCAAAACCAAAAACCTATAAACACCTTAAATAAACAAGATTTACCAAAACCAAAAACCTATAAACACCAAAAAAAACAGTACTTTTTTTTTTTTTTTTGGTCTGATGGCCTTACAAACTGGTGTATTGGCCACGAAAGTTTATAGTGCATAATTAAATATTTCTATTGGGGTCATAAAAAGAGTAAAGGTCAAAGGTTATTTTATTACAAACATATGTTTGTGTGCAATGTATATTTACTATTATTCAAAAGGTAATATAACCAAATAGATCAGGAGAGTAGGATAAATAGGAATTAAAACAGGGACACACGCTTCTCGCCCAGGGGTCTATCAGGGCATTTTTAAATAACATACAGTGTGGACCCGGATTGAAGGGAAATACATTTATGGTAAACATGGTTATGGTTAGACATGATTTGTAGTTTACGTTATATTTTTAATTTTAATGTATTATTAATGAAAAGATAAATTTCTTTAAAGATTTTGGGATTATTTGATATTAAAATGTATGGCATCCATAAAGGGTTTAAAATCTTATTTTTATTAAGGTAACAGATAAATTCATCAATTTTATCCTTATGTAAAGGACAGTTAAAAAGTAGGTGGTTTATATCTCCAAATTCTCCGCATGGACAAAATGGATCTGGTTTAACACCGATTTTGTGTAGATGTGCAGGAAATCTTCCATGATTTAGTTTTAATCTACTGATAGTTGACACTATTCTTCTGGGGTAGTTCGCCTTTAGAAACCATTGCGATGTAGGAATGGTGGGGTGAATTTTAAAGTAATGTGTGTTTGTTTGTCTTCCATAGGCTTGCCATTCCATATTCCATTTTTGAAGTGTATATATTTTAAGTTCGTGGATTAGGTCGGGTATAACCAAGGAAACATCCATTATAGAGTTGTCTTTATTGCTCGTTTTGACAATTCTGTCAATTTCCATATTGCCCTTTATTCCTGCATGTCCTTTGGTCCAGATAAAACTGAATGTTTTATTGGGATATTTTGAAAGTATACATTTTATTTTTGAGATGTAGAGATGTGGAAAATTGACTTTAGAACTACTAAAGTTTTCAATTTTCTTTAAAACAGATTGTGAGTCCGTGCATATAAGAAAACTTTTATTATTTTGTTGCACAGCCCATGTCATTGCGTAATATATTGCAGCAGCTTCGGCCGAAAAAATGGATACGTTTTGATTAAACATATATCTTTCAAAATATTTTATTTTAGGAATATAAAATGCGCCAGCGACTTTGTCCAGATCTTTGGTACCATCAGTGTAGATAAATAGAGTGTCAGAGGAAAAAGATGATACTGCTTTATTGAAAGTTATATGACATGTACCTTCCGATGGATATGTGGGTATATAAATGGGCGGTTTTATAAAAATGGCTTGGTAATTTATTTCATAAATATTTTGCGCTTTTAGAGAATTTGTCGATAGAAAATTTTTATTTTTGCATTCACCGTAAGCAATAGCCAAAGCGGGTGGATTTTTTTTATCCCAATATTTTTCTGTCATACTGTATATGTATAAGGCATAAATTTTATTTAATAAGGGACTATTTGCAGAGTGTAGTTTAAGAATATATTTTGCAGCTAAAAATTCCCGTCTGCACCATAAAGGAGGTTCTAATGCCTCCACCATTACAGCCGCATTTGGAGATGATTTCATTACCCCCAAGCATATTTTTAGTGCTTTAGATTGAATTCTATCTACTTTTTGAAGATGCACTTTGCTAGCAGCACTATGAAAATACTGCCATAGTCGATAACAGACCTAATAAATGATTTATAAAAGAATGGAGGTTTGTTGTTGTGCTCCCATGAAAAACTAGTAACTTGCCTTATGGATATTCAGTCCCTTTTCTACTCTGGTAATTAAATAATTTATATGACTATTCCATAAGAGTTTTTGTCCAAAATTATGCCTAAATATTTATATTCATTTTTAACAGGAAAAATGGTTTTATTTAAAGATATTTCTGATTTCTCTGGTATTCGTCTTCGGCTAAAAAACCACGAAGATTTAGTGTTAGATATAGTGAAACCATTATTAAAGCACCACTGTTTTAAGCAATACGCAATGTGATTCAAGTTATTAATGCATTCCTGTTGTTCTTTTTGTGTGGTGTAGATTACAAAATCGTCAGCGTATTGAATTGTTTGAATATGGTTAGACCAGATATTGTGAAAATCTATGGTATATAGATTAAAAATTAAGGGGCTTAATACTGAACCCTGTGGTATACCCTTTGATGTTATTCTAGGGCCAATATTGGTATTATAATGTTTTACAAATATTTGTCTGTTCGAAAATAAGTTTATAATTGTGCGAATAATTTATCAGGAATTTTTAATGCATTTAATTTATCCCATAATATGTCCAGATTAATATTATCGTAAGCTGCCTTAATGTCCACAAAAAATGCACTGGTACACTCATTTTCGTTAGCCCAAGTTGGATGTCAGTGATTAGATGTGTTCCAGCATCTAAAGTGCCCTGTCCGGGTTAAAAACAGTACTTTTTAATAAAATAAAATTTTCATATAGTATAAGTATGTATTATGCATTTTTTTTATTATTTTTTACCTGGTAAGTATGCAGTATTAATAAAATAAAATAAAATTAATAGGAGAAAATAAATAAAAATTAAATAAAGGACATAAATAGTGGAAACAAAAACGTAATTTTATTTTAATATCAAACTAAAACCGGCTAAAACAAAATGTTAAATTTATATAATTTTGTTTTTAAATTTTAAAAGATCATTTTAGGCATAATACATAAAAAGTGAAGGCTATTTAAAAAACTATTTAACGTTTGCTGTCCATAATTACCACCATAATATTCTTTACTTTAATTATAAAACAATGGATTTTATTTCTATATTCAACTAAACAAGAACTTTCGCTAGTAATTTAAAAATACATCTTCAGAAAAAATAACAACATTTATAGGCCAGGTTAACACTCATCTTCATCACTAAAAATTCAATCAAACAAAGTGATAATGATGAACTTACTTTTGATGTTGTGAAAGTAATGCATATTAAACTTAGGTACTGCAATAGCAAGTGATTGCAACAATAAACGTTTGTCAAAATTATTGTAACCGATGGACTGCTGCCAATTTATATTATTACTTTTAATAAGTAGATTTTCTAAAAGCAAATTAAAATCACTGAATAGGTTTTGTTATTTTCCTTCACTTTCATGTATCGCCCTTTAGCTTTTAAAAACATGCAAATAATAGTTACTATTTAATGAAAGACCTAAGCCACGATCCATAAAAACTAAAAAAACTTTATATAATGGGATTTAAATTAATTTAAATTTAAATTCTTAATTACAAAGCTCTCTTCCAGTAAAATATGGAGGTCTCAGAATAAGAGATACATCCACCCTGTCAATTTCTGCCTTTTTAGGTTCAATCAATGACGTATCAGATTTACTTTTCAAAATTTTACCTTCTTATATTTTTGCGACAGTAGATAATGATTTCAGCAATTTTTTTATAAGATAAAAAACAGAAAGATTTTGACTTTTTGTTTTGCCAAGCCCGTCACAAATATATTACAAACCTATGCCAGACAAGTGAAGATAAGGCTCTTTATGCCCCTGAAAGTAATGCTTGGATTAACGCACTTCCCTCTTCGTCCTTGGGAAATTTGTTAGATACGAAACTTGGTCTGCTATGTGTGTAGAGCACACCTGCGTTTGCGCCGAAAATGCTGATATTTATGGCCTACATGGGTTAAGCTGCAAAAAAAGCGCATGGCGTTCTTCTGGACACAATCAGATAAATGACATTATCAAGAGAGCTCTGATTTTAGCTGAAAATCCTTCTGTGTTAGAGCCTGGAGTTTGCAGAAGCGATGGAAAACGTGTAGATGAAATGACCTTAATTCCTTGGAAATATGGAAAACAATTACTTTGGGAAGCTACTTGCCGCCATACACTTACAAAATCCTATCTGGACAAAGCTTCTAATTTAGAAGATGCGGCTGCTCGTCTTGCCGAGAATAAAAAACATCTAAAATAGAAAGAGCTTAAAGACCGCTTTATCTTCATTCCTTTTGCTGTTGAAACTTTTGGTTCTTTTGGTGATGTGGCTAACGGTTTTATAAATATAATTTGCAAAAAAATTCCATGCAAAAAATCTCAAAGTTTTATTTTCCAAATAATTGGTTTAGCTGTGCAACGAGGTAATGCAGCATCGGTACTAGGTTCAATCCAGGAAGACCTAGGACTTGATGAAGTTTTTAATTTTTAAATATAGATTTTGTTATTTACTTAATTTTAGAATATTGTTATTTGGTATATATATATATATATATATATATATATATATATATATATATATATATATATATATATATATATATATATATATATATATATATATATATATATATATATATATATATATATATATATATATATATATATATATATATATATATATATTATATATAATATATTATATATATATATATATATATATTATATATATATATATATATATATATATATATATATATATAATATATTTTTGCATAGTAAAGATTTTTATTAAAAATATTTCTAAAGTATTTAGTTTATTAGACAATGTCAATAAAATAGTTCGATAACAAATTAAAGTATTTCATTTACCAGGTCCAAAAAAATCGTGTGTCTAGGTTGACGTTTTCTATGTTTTGTCGCTGAAACACTGTAATAAATATAGGGTAGATACACAAAATTAAAAACCCACAAAAGATATGACATTACCCAGAAATACGAATGTAAGATAATTTAAAGTACTATTTCACTATAAAAATAAACTCATAAATATTTAAATTTTCGAAAATCTAGAATTTTGAATACTCGAAAAATATTGCACTTAGACAAAAAGGTTACATAACTTTAAATAAAGGCCTTATAAAAATACATAGTTTATAATATTTAATGTTTCATGTATCTTTTATAGTTAATATCTAAAATTACGCCGTTTTTCCATTTTTTGCTGTTTGACCCCCAATTTTAACTTCAGATTCATGTTCAGCGGAAAAAAAAAACGAAAGAAAATCTTAGTCCGGCACCCAGCACACACCACTTTTTTTTGGTGGACCTGTGTTATAATTATAGTAAATAGTAGTTAATAGTCGATCGATTTTAAACTTGCACAAAAATTGAATAGATTAATATTTTACTTACACCAGAATGTAACAGTTATGAGCTACCGAGAATCACAAAATCAAAAAAAAATAAATTGATTTAAAAAAATTGAGAAATAATATTTGCTTTACATACACTAAATTATCACGATTACAGAACTTGTCTTTCTTTAATAATAAAACCGTTAAAAGTCATATTCATATTCAAAGAAGAATTATTACCTCTCCTACATCTTTTTTTTCCATTTATTAAAGTCAGAAAAAAAGATATCTCATCAAAAACATTTATGTAAAATAGTTTTATTCTAAAATATCGGCCTCTTAATATACTAATTGTAAGATCTAAAACCAGACAAGTTCTTTTTTGACTTGACAGGTCTTTAAGTGATCTCTGTGTATTAATTTAAAAACATTGTCTGTATTAAAGAAAAAAGAACATTCATTAGTACATACAGATCAGTAAAAAAGTTGCAGATCAAAACGAACTTGGTCTATTTTGGTCAACTTTAAAAGGCCGAGAGTTTTAGATATGCACTTTGCCTTTATTTTCAATTAAAAATACATAAAAAAATATTGAACTTTTGATAATGAATTTAATTTTTTACAAAAACTGTTTACGTTACGGTTTAACTAATGATTATATGCAATTATTAAGTTTGTTTATTTATTTAACTTTTCAGTAATTGTGTACAAACAAAGAGGGTAATAAAATAAATAGATTTCTCTTTTTAAATTAAAACTGCATTTTTGAAAAACAGTAATATTTTAGCGAGGTAAAATTTATTTAATAGCCATTTTCTTCCATATTAGTTTTTATTACTTCAAGAAAACATATTTAGCTATTTAAGCACTTCTCTTAACAAATGTTAATAATAAGTATTTGCTGTCGAAACTTATTTAACTGATCGAGTGTCGTTTTACAATCATTGCAGGAAAGTGTTAAATTGTTTTTTAATGAATTCTTAAGAAGCATGTAAACTTCCTTGTATTTAAAATATCAATTTTACTTTAGGAGATAATAATGCATAGTGGTTTTAAAGTTCTTAACAAATGGAATAGCTTCTTGGAATTCCTAAAACAATTCTTAATTAAAATTTGTACTTATCATTAGTTTAAGTTTGGTAAAAAAACAGAATTAGTAAGTACAAAAAAATAATTGAATAGACTTTTTATTCCTTTTAGATAATTAACCTTAAAACTACAAACCGGGGTAGATATCTACCCTAGGTAAATTTTGATAAGTTTTTGATAAATAATAATAAGTAAAATCGTAAATGTACTTATAAATATTTTTTTATATCTGTTAAATTTTTCTTTCTTTTTATGTTTTTCATTAGAGAAACAGAGATAGATTTTTCGAAAACCAATATTTTATGGATACTTGTTTGATTTTTCCATTGATCGGATTCTTAATTTGTTTGAATTTTAAAGTCCAAAATAAGTAGGTTTTTTCGAAAAACATCATGATGATATATGTTTCTTAAAGTATCTTTGAAATTCCGTTAAAAATTTGAAAATACGTTGTTTAGAAAAATAGTTATATATGTTTGTTAAATGACGGTTTGACTGTTTTTCAGTACTTATAGATATTCAAATTAATTTTTAACCAACTAAACCTTTAATAACACTCAAATCTTTGACTTCCATTGTCTTTATTTGTTAATTGATACACAACGTTTCGGTTAGTGATGTATCTCTAATCGTTTTCAAGTGATATAAAATTATTTTTAAAAGCTACGACTTTATATACCATCCGTTGTTCACCGAAGCTCGACCGACTTGTTACGGTTCAGCAACGGCAGCCAGATATTCGGAATGTCTACACTAGGTTTGCTAAATACATTTTGGTTGTTTGTAATTATTAAAACTTCTTTAAATTTCCTTTTCTTCCAGTGGGTTTTTTTATGAATAATTTTTGCTTCCGACCATTGTATACGGTGTTGTTTTGACCATGCGTGTTCGGCAATCCCTGATTTCGACGTTTCACCTTGTTCCGTATGTTTTTTGTGTGCTTTAACTCTAATTTCTAGGGGTCTTTTTGTTTCCCCACATTCACGGGAATTTGGTAGATACAGTCATTTTTTAAAACATTGTTTTCTGGTCTCGTCTTAGTAAGAATACTTCTCAGAGTGGTTTGGAATTTAAATGCTGTTTTAATATTATACCTATTCGCTATTCTGCGGATCTTTTCTGAAGTTTCTTTAATATACGGAATAGTCATAAATATGTGGTCCTGTGAAATCTTGTTCAAATTAGAGTTTTTTGTCTTATTTTGATATTTATCGATTGTTTCCTTAACCAATCTTTCTCTGTAGCCGTTTTGCTTGAGATCCCTAGTTATATTACTTATTTCGGCTTGCAGATTCCTTACTGTTACATAAGGTCACTGCGTGGTTATATAGGGTACGTATGACTCCTTACTTTGTTTCGTTGGAGTGATTGGAATTATGGTGTAAATATTGTCCAGTGTGGGTAGGTTTTCTGTATACCGAAGTTTGTATATGTCCATTATTTCGTTTGACTCAAACGTCAAGAAAAGGTAGAGCCGAATTTTGTTCCTTCTCTATTGTGAATTTGATACAGGGTCGAAGATAATTTAGATATTTTAAGAAACCTTCAAGTTCTTCGTCATTACCTATCCATACAATAAAAGTATCGTCAACATATCGTAGCCAAACTTTTGGTTTGATTAGTGCAGTATTGATTGTGTGTTTTAAAGAAACCCAACTAAATCTTGATAAAATTGAATTTGATCTTCATCATTCTCTTAGGCATAAAAAAAAAAAAAATTCGAGTACTCATAAGTCAGATTACTGCTTTCAGAACGATTTTAGGAGAAAAAATCCCGTGGGGTAAATATTTACCCCGGTTTGTACTTTACAGGTAAAAAATGGGTTTGTAGTTTTAGGGTTAAGATTAAACATATATTTTTAATGTATTTATAATAAGAATCTACCGAACATATACTCTTGGAAGAATATAAACCGTATTCCCAATTTCGCCCTGTAACTGTTCAAAACTCGAAAACTTTTAAAGGTATGGGTGTGATTAATTTGAGGAAATGGTTAAAAAGTTTTAAAAGTTGACAACGTTCTTGGTTAAAGTTATTTGATAACACAGGTCCACAAAAAAAGTGGTGTGTGTCGGGTGTCGGACTAGGACTTTCTGGTATATTTTTTTCCGCTGAACACAAATCTGCAGTCAAAACTCTGGGTCAAACAGCAAAAAATCAAGAACAACCAAAAAATATTTTCTTTGGACAAAGAAGTAGAAAACTTACAAAACGCACAAAAACTAACTCCCCAAGAAAATAAATGTCTACATATTTATAAAAATGTTTACATTTTCATCTATTCGTTAATTTGTTTGTGGCTTACTGCCTAATGTCTTTAACAATTTTACTAGGTACTTAATTCAATAAAAAGTAGTTAAAAAAAATTGCCATAAAATGCTGAAACAAAATGTAACTATTAAAGTACAAAAAAATTAAAAATAGGTATACAGGATTCTTTTTGATATTTCGGATTGCACTTAAAATTTCTATGCCAAATAATTTAAAAATATATATGTTACTGACCTCTAAAAGACCTAAGGAGAAAAACGAACCCCAAATTCGAATTCGGCGAGCTCAAAAACATATGCATGCATTTTTCCAGATTTTTTCGATGGTTGTTTTCTTCACTTGACCTTTGAACAACTTTAAACCTGACCTTGTGGCGGTTAACTGACCTCATATTCCGATTCGCCAACCTTGAAAACATAGGTACAAATTTTGTCAGATTTTTCGAATCGTACTTAACCTCTAGGATGGATCCAAAGTGTAAATAAACACCAGATTCGGATTCAGCGACCTCTAACACAAACCTACTAATTTTTCAAAATTTTCATATAGTACAAAACATGTTTTTCAAAAACACTACAAAATTTACCTTTAAATGACATTTGATGACCTCTAGAATAGATCCAAAGTGTAAATAAACGCCGGATTTGGATTCAGTGACTTTATAAAAAACATACATGATTTTTTCCAAATTGTTCCGATGGTTTTTTTTTTCACTTGACTTTTAAATGACCTTAAACCTGACGTGATGGAGCTTAACCGAGGTCAAGCGACCCCAAAACCCTAGTAGTACCTAACCTCTTCCGGTGTACCAGCGTAGATCAAAAATGTCCTGCGTTATTTGCAAAAAAATAGCAGGAAATGTCAAAGTATAATAATTAATGTAAGGTAATTCCAATTTATTTAAATATTTTCATGTTATTGTATTTGCAGACAACATAATTTTAAAAAATGCAGACATGCTCCCAACGTAAAATTTATTTTCTTAAATGATTTTTTATTTATTTATACTGGCATTGACTTGTATTAATAATATGCAATAAAACAATAACATATTGGTAAAAGTATAGTATTTTAAATTATATATTTTTATATGTGAAGGTTATTTATATTTTATAAGCTATAATAATAGTATCCGTAAAATAACACTTGGTTTCCATATGTATGAAACTGCGTTATAAATCTTAACGGAAAACTTATAGATAATTATGTACTTACTATAACAAAATGAATAATTGTTGATATGCAAATATAATATAGTGTTTCCTGCAGTAAATATAACGGTGGTCAAAATTTATGTAATGATATTTAAGCGTTTGAAATTAAAATTTTACATAATGAAGTAGGTGAATATAATATTAGTAATAGTTCTTCTACAATTAACTGAATTCTTTATTAAGTTTGGTGCTTCAAATTAAAACCTGGATAGAAAATCAGGAAAACATTAAAAATTACCTTTATTTACAACCCAGTGGCGTAGTGTGCTGGGAACAGGGGGGCGGGTGCCCCCCCGCCCTTCTGTTTTTATTACATTAGCGCCCCCTCAACTAGTGGATCTTGCAAACTAATTAAATTCCATTTGTTGCACACCTAATATACCTCATTATTCTAGCGTCATCTGTACTCTTTATAGCTAAGCGCTAAATTATATATATATATATATATATATATATATATATATATATATATATATATATATATATATATATATATATATATATATATATATATATATATATATATATATATATATATATATATATATATATATATATATATGTATTTTTTATAATAATCTTATCCCCGTTTTGGGCCGGTATGTTTCGGCAGCGGTTTATTTACAGTGTAAGTTTTGTTTCCTATGGTAAAACGCAATAATAATTTCAGAAACTCGTTGGTTGGCCACATATCTTATTAAAAATGAAGCGACACCCCAAAGAAAATTAAATATCTGGTGTACAATTCCGCAAACAAAGGAAAAAAAAGCTACTTGAGGCTGCTGACTCAAGACAGTCACAAACCATGAAACATTTTCGGTAAGTGTTTAGAAAGTTGTGGCAACGCTGATTTTGAACAATTCTGGTATACGGGGGTTTTTTTGGGCACTGATTACAAATCTAAAAGAATTTTTAGTTTTTGAGATATCCATCATCAAACTTGAAAATCAAACTTCTTTTTCTCTATTCCTAATTCTTTTTGCACACATTTTTGATTTTTACACTAAATTGGACCGAGATATGCAAAATATTTTATATCTTCTTTAAAAACTTGTTTTAAAAAAAAAATTAATAAATAAAATTTAATATTAATAAAAATAAAATATATATATATATATATATATATATATATATATATAATATATTTTTAATAAAAATTAATAATAATAAATAATAATAAAAAATATATATATATATATATATATATATATATATATATATTTTTTTTTTATATAATTTAAATTTTTTTTTTTTAATTTTTTTTTTACGTTTTTTTTTTGGGGAAAACCAATAATAATTTAGAAACTCGTTGGTTACATATCTTATTAAAAATGAAGCGACACCCCAAAAAAATTAAATATCTGGTGTAAAATTTCCCAAAAAAGGAAAAAAGTATTGAGGCTGGACTCGCAGTCCCCATGAAAATTTTGGTAAGTGTTTAGAAAGTTGTGGAACCTATTTTGAACAATTCTGGATGGGGGTTTTTTGGGAACCATCATCAAATTGAAAATCAAACTTCTTTTTTCTCTATCCAATTCTTTTTGACACATTTTTGATTTTTACATAAATTCTTTTTTTTCCTCCTTTTAAAAACTTGTTTTTATATTTATTTTACGATTGTTTTTCCATTTAATAACAAAGCTTTACTTTTAAACGCCGCAATCATGTATACACGAGGGATTTTTTAAGCAAACATGGCCGCGGCATCTGAAAGTAAATCTTTGCAATTTAATGGTAAAAAGTTGTAAAATAAATAAAAAACAAGATTTTAAAGGGTGTTGTATAAAATTTTTTGTGCCACCTTGGTGTTAAACATTAAGAATTGTCTACAGAAGGCAGGGGAAATACTGGTATAGGGAAAATAAGATTAGTTTAATTTTCAAGTTTGATGATGGATATCTCGAAAACGAAACGTTTTCAAATAATTTTTTTTCAGATTTCTGATCAGCGCACCAAATAACGTCTGTATACCAAAACTGTTGTAGACAATTACCACATTTTCTTACAAGCCAGAAAGATTTAGACAAAGAACCGTAAGTTTTTAAATTAATTTTACTTTTGTCTATTTCTACTTATTATTTATTTAAGTACCTAGTTAACTCTAGCATCGGTCTTTTTGTAATGTTAAGATATAAAAGTAATATGATTTTATTTATAAAGTTTAAAGCAAATTTTGGTTCTTATTGTTAAAAATTCTATTTGTAGTTCTAGAAAATTTTATATTTTAGCTTTCTTGTCGTTTAACGAAGTAATAAGGCTTAAGTATTGGTAAAAGAAAATCTATTTTATTCCTTGCATTTCTTGATGTTCCTGGGTTACGAAAAATACATTTGGAAGAAAAACATTTTTGTGTCCGTCTGTCTTTATGTTAGTAAACGCGATAATTTCCAAACAAATAATCGTAGAGACTTTAATTTTGGTAAACAAATAGTTTTTGGAAAATAAATGTCTTTAAGAGTTTATTCATTAATGAACAAAATCCAGTGGATTTAGGGGAGACCAAAGGAGAAAAAGGGATTAAATATTTTAAAAATGCATAACTTCTAAAGAAATTAAAGTAGAGACCCCAAATTTTGTGGTTTTTATTTGTAGCGTTGTATGATAGCAGGGATTTTTAAATAATAATATATATATATATATATATATATATATATATATATATATATATATATATATATATATATATATATATATATATATATATATATATATATATATATATATATATATATATATATATATATATATATATTATATATATATATATATATATATATATATATATATATATATATATATATATATATATATATATATATATATATATATATATATATATAATATATATATATATATATATATATACTATCAGAAAAAATATCATAAGATATGATTTCATTAAAGCATTCACTGAGATTGGTTTTTCATAATGGAATAAGGCTTTGGAAAGATTTAAAAAGCACGAAATGTCTAAAGTTCACCGTTTTTGTGTTTTACACAAAGTCAATGTAGAACGTGGCGTCAGTGTACACTCAATGTTATCAAAAAGTAAACTTGAAGATATGAAAACTGCTAGAAACGCCCTTATGAAAATGATTTCTACTGTTCGTTTTTTAATGACCAGAGGCCTCGCCATAAGGGGCCATGAGGATGAAAATTCAAATTATAGTCGGTAATTCAAGCTGCGATCAGAGGATACTCCCGAGTTAAAGTCGTGGCTTCGGCGCAGTAAATATAAATGCTTGTCACACGATGTCACTAACGAACTGTGTTCAATTTTGAATTACGAAGTATTGAGTAAAATAATTAAACTAATATAAAATGCTGTCTATTATTCTGTTAGGGTAGATGAAACCAGTGATATTACCAATCACGAACAAATCATATTCTGCTTTCATTACGTGGATTCAAAGCTTAATATACACAAAACATTTTTCGGACTCTATAAGACGCCGTCAACCACATCTGAAATGTTATTTAAAATTTTCAATGACGTGCTAAAAAGATTTGGCCTTGATATAAAAACTTGTAGTGGTCTATGTACAGATGGCGCTGCTAATGATTCTGGAACGCATACTGGCCTTAAAGCACGATTGAGTGAGATGAGAGAAGTGCCTGCAATAAGAGATTTTTTAGTATTAATAGGAGAGCTCATTGTCTTCGTCCGCGTTTCACCGAAACGCCAAGCTTGTTTTGAATCCCTACAGGCAGCTGAGGATGCACAAAATCTTTCTCTACGGCCGTTTTGTCCAAGAAGATGGTGCTGTCGTATATCTTCATTGAAAACAATTCTCGACAATTATAGTGTACTCCTATGTTTTTTGAACAACACAAAAACTTAGAAAGATGATGCCGGTGCCAAAGCAAAAGGGTTTTTAAAAATTCGTCAGTCTTTTGAATCTCTATTTATCATTAAAATTCTGATAGAAATTCTAAGTCGCATTGAAGCTTTAAATGCTACGTTACAGAAGATGTCTCTGCATCTGCAAAAAGCTGTCGATAATATTAATACAGTCAAAGAAGTTATATCGTCCCAAAGAACTGACGAAAAATTTGAACGTCTGGAAATCTACTGTAGATTTGGCTCACATTTTGAAATTGGATGAACCTAAAACACTAAAAATACGGAGAATACCTAAAAAGATAGACGACTTTACGTGAACCGCACGAATTTTCTAGTCCAGCTGACTTTTACCGAAAAATGTATTTTGAAGTGTTAGATAAAGTCATAGGCTGTATTGAACAGCGCTTTACTAAAAATACTATGGAACACTTGAGCAACATGGAACTATTTCTTACTCAGCAAAATAATGAGACAAGCAGCAATTATGTGAAAAAGTTTTATGGAGATGACTTTGATATGGATCGTTTGATTCTTTATCGAAACATGCTTTTAGATATTGCGCAAACAAAAAATTACAAACTCAATAGTGTAGAGGATGTTGTTTCTTTTATAACTACTTATTACGAATCTACCAAAGATATGATAAAGAAGTCATTAAATAAATAACAAAAATATAAGTAGCTAGATATGTCATTAAAAAAGCTGGAGCACCCACGGGAATTTTAAAAACCCGGCGCTCCTGATAGCCTTGAACAAATTGACCATAATTTTTTAGACAACCCATTAGCAATACATCGCGACCCTACGCGTCTTAGTTAACCATGGCTAGTCGTCCACTGGCAGCGGAAATCCGCGAACAGTTTCGAAGTCATGAACGTCCGTGTTCGCACGTCAACGCACGTATGATCCCAGTACACGTCCTCAAGTTGAATTTCGCAACTTTCTATATTATTTTCGTGGGAATAGCATTCACCTAAATTCGCCTTTTTCGCAATCCGCAGCTTTCCGGTCCCAGTGGACGTCTACCCCAACTATCTCTCGACAGTAATGAAATACTTTCCATCCCTGTGTGTAATATACTATTGTTTTTAACTAAAAACATTATTGCTGAATTAATAAAATCCAACTGAAGCCAGTAAGAATTTAACCAGTTTTGTTAATAACATTATTTTATAGTGGTTGATGACGCCGTAATTCTAAAATGTCAAGCTAAAACTGTGGTTTTTATGCGACTTTTTTTGTTCTTCGTTTTTCACCTTAAAAAAATAAATTAGCCAAAATGATAATTAACTTTTTATAGTAATTTAGCTTTGCTTGAGCTAATGTTTGGCTTGTTCCTTCATCGATTTTAAAACACACTTCGTGTAAATATTGGTAATGCTTTAAATAACTTTTTTTTTATATACTTTCTATTTTATCTTTTGCATTAAACCATCTCTATATTTTCATAATATAATTATAAGGCTTAATGTCAGGTGATCATTTTTTTACAAATAAACAAAGTGAGATAGAAGAAAGCTTTTTTTAAAATTCTACACACCTCTGAGATGGATTATCTTTTCAGTTAAAGCGAAACGTATAGTAAAACTTTATTAGAACATTTTAAATACCAATATTAGAGATAATCAACAACTATACACAATTTTTTACTACGCTTTTATTAGCTTCCTGTATGTATTTAGGTATCTATGTAACAAAATCTTTCAAGAAGTTTGATTAATTTGAAAATTTGTACAGGGATCAAAAACCGATGACAATATAATTATTTTATACCTTCGTTCTAATGTCCAGAATAAAAAAAATTAATAACACTTCTAAAAATGACAATACTTGCGCATTCGCCAATTTTGAAGTTGTTTTGGAACTAAAAAATAAGAAAATAAATTATAATTTAAAAAACTAAAAAAAAACTTTTATAGCAAACCGTGGGAAATATCCTGGTTCGTGTAAATTTTCAAGGATCAAAGTAAAAAGAACTTTTATAATAAAACTGCATAATTCGTGGAAAATTTTGCATTTTGAAAATTTTATTTATGTAATTCAATCGACATTTGCAAATTTTAGCAGCATTATTTGATTGTCTTATTATTATTTTTTTAATTTAAAATCTTTAAAATTATAGCAGATAGACCTAATAACTTTCGTTGTGCCATAATAATCCCTAATTAGTTTGTATTAAATTAATTTAAAATGGGCTAAAATAAAACCATGTTTGAAAACGCGAAATATTTGTGGTTGTTCTACTTAATTACTGACGGTCTGTGCGATTTGTTTTATAGCACGAAAAAGCAATAATGTTTTTGTTTTTTTTTTGTATTTAAAAAAATTATGATAAAATTTATTTTGAATAAAAGTAACAAAACAGTTTTATCTACAATATAAATTGTTGTATTAAATGACACTATTACGTCAAACTATTTGCCTAGAAAATTATTTCTTTTATGATTTAAGACTATTTAGAAAGAAAAAAAAGGAAACTTTAATGCCACTGGTGGGAAAAATAATTTTAAAAGGTTGTCAACACTGGTCCTCACGAATTTGTACTCTTAACGTCCGCACGGCAAACGCTACCACGTGTGGTTCAGATAACAGAAGTTTGAAAACAACTTACACGCCGAAAATACCTTCACAGCATAGATGGCGGGTGAATTTCTTCTTGGTTTCCAAAAGTCAAAAACTATTGTTACGCGCCGTTGGCGGCTGTATCCCGGAAAAGCTTTGTAGCTTTGGCCATAAGAACATAATAGATTTACCGATGTTTTGTGTAGTGTCTAGTTTTTGTGTCCCGTTTGTATAATTAGTTTACACGGGAAATCAAATAAGGGGCCATCCATAAATTACGTCACACTTTAGCTCTGTTTGTCATACGGATTTTTTATAACCCTACGT
This sequence comes from Listronotus oregonensis, assembly GCA_019359885.1. Lineage (NCBI taxonomy): Eukaryota > Metazoa > Arthropoda > Insecta > Coleoptera > Curculionidae > Listronotus > Listronotus oregonensis. Next base: position 266,356 of record JAHBCN010000076.1, read on the forward strand.
TTTACTTAGTCTTATCCGTTTTCATTTTTATAGTTCATATTTGTGTACATTAATTCTTAATTAAAATAATATTGTTTACAATTTCCTTCAATTTTGAAATTATTAAAATGATTTAATGCGCATGCACCGCGCGTGCCGATGTGGTGCTAAACGGCAAAATATAAATGCTTTATATCAAAGTAAAACAGTCAAACGGCGAGCGATAAAGGCAACGTCAAACAATAAATTCACCTTAATATCATAAATTAGCTACCAAAAATTATGCAAGGGAAGAAGTTTTTCCTCAATACCAATTTATTGACTTCTGACTACCCCACAACAATTTTACCTACATTTTACGCCTGGCTACTTCCTTGCCAAAATTATCATTTAAAAAGTCTTGTCTTTGTGTAATGATGTGTAAACATTTTTGTTTTAATTTTAAATTAAAGGCCCCAGTAACTGCTAATTCGTTTTCTTTTGGTAACAAAACTGACCCAGATTTTAGGCCGGTCAAAAAGTGTACAATGTTATTATCTCATTAGACATCGTTAACGGTTTTTTACGCAACCTTACCTTCTAGCATTCTGCTTCTGGCGAAATCGTCCTGGGAAATGTCTGTTAATCCTTTTATGGCACTCATTTCTAAAAACTACTTTTCCATCACCTGTTTTCAAAGAAAAACAGCATGATCGCGAAGTCGATACGAGAGGTGAGGCGCGCCGGTCGCCCAGCTTTTGCGGTTTTACTTTTTGCGTGAGTAATTCCAAATGAATGTAAAAAAACAATTTGCGATCGAATAAAAAGTCGCACTGTCGCCGCCGACAACCGACTAAAATTAATCAAGTATACAATTCGTGACAAACCAGAGTGCTCAGCTGAGCGTAATTAATATTGGCAATTTTAACTTGCTTCGACGTCGCGTCAGGGCGAGGGCGTCGCGATGGTTTGTTTACCGTTGTCATTGGTCGGCCGAGTAGCAGCAGTTGCGGTGTTGCCGAACGCAAAATTGTGCCTTGGTATCATCGAAATTTAATTAATGTACGTCTTCCAACACATTTTAATGTTAAATTTTTTAAATTATTGTATTCTCTAAATTTGATTTTTTACATATTCCTACTAACTAATTTTTGAATTCAATTCGAATAGGATTTTACTTGTTTTTTTTAAGTACCTACTAGGGATACATGTAAAATCCGACATAAAACCGACATTAAATCAAAAATAAAACAAAAAATAGTGCCGTTTTATTTTGTCTATTCTATATGTTGTTTAATGCATAATCACAGCCCATAATGATGATGATAACGGGAAATCAAAAAATTTTGTCAGGTGTTAAACATCTTTGCATACCATCATTTTTACACAAATATTTCGTCGGATCGATGAAGGTTACCGATAAATATTTTTTTTATCTTGGGACACTCAACAAAGGGTTTAGGCTTAAATACTAATGTACTGTAAGTGTTTTATTACTTGACAGCAGACTCTACAAGAGTACAAGACATGGACAAATCAGCATTTCAAAGCGACACTCTACCATATGTACGTAGACTGCTCCATAAGTCTTGCAATATGAGAAACATGGCATATGGAACCATTGACGCATGTCAATTGGTGTGAAAAATTGTTGAAGAAATATGACTCTGGCAATTCAAAGGATGTTGATTCAATCGTCACAGACGACGAAAGCTGGTTATATTTTTTCAACTTTCACAATAAATCTCAATCAAAACTATGGGTGTTCGAAGATGACCAAAGTTAAACAACAAAGATCAGTTAAAAAGAGAATAATCGCATAATTCTTTGCTAAAAGAGGCCTCATAAAAAGGCTGCTGTTGGATTCACAGAAGGCCGTCACAGCGGCTTGGTATACAGGCGTTTGTTTACATCAAGTTATAAATGAGCTAAAAGAATTGCGACCAAAGTCACGTCTCAGTACTTGGCACTCCCACCACCACAACGCGCCGGCACATCGGGCAAGCTTGACTCAGGAGTTTTTGACCCAATCGGAACCCACACTGTTGGATCATTCCCCCTATAGCCCGGACCTCGCGCCTTGCGATTTCGGACTTTTCCCCTTTATAAAGAAAAAATTAATAGGCCAAAAATTCGCAACTGAAGAGGAATTATTAAGTTCTTGGGATAATGCATGTGCTTCAGTTTTAATTTAAAAATGGCAAGAAATGTTTAGTAGTTGGTTTATACTTATGCAGAAGTGTGTAGACTCTAATGGCATGTATTTACAAAATCTTAATAAATACTTTTGTTTTGCAAAACTTTTGGAGCAACCTACGTATTTAACACATCCTCAAATTATTGCCCTAAAACTATTAGAAAAAAACTCAAAATGTTATACTAGAATGTTTGAATGTTTCTTGACTATGAAAAAATTCAAAAGTTAAATGTGAAAGAATTTTTTCTGATGTATTAAAACAAAAGACAGATATCGGTTTAAAAATAACCATATATCCTTGATTACTCATACAGAATAAGGTTTAAGGGAGCTAGGTAATACTGAATTAAAGATGTTTTTTGGACTTCAATTGATTTAATTTATTAAAATGGCACAACGTTTCAACTGGTGAATAGTCTACTGAAGACGACTGAAGATACTTACCAGTTAAAACGTTGTGTCATTAAAAAAAATTAAGACAGTAGAAGCCCAAAAAATATCTTTCAGTCAACCTAAATCATTGTCCATCACCTTCAAGCAAACACTAGTAACAATATTATGCTTAAATCCACAGATAACTCTAAAATTTAAAAAACAACATAAATAAGCATTTGGTGGGGAAAAAATGCCCAAATAAATTTGTTAATTTATTTATTGTTTATTGGTTTCTAAAAAAATGGGTGTTAAATGTTTAAGATTTATATTTTTATTACATGATGGCAAAAAAGATACTAAATTATAAAATAATGTGTTAAATAATTATGTTTTTGTAAAAAGAATACATCTGCAGGCAGCAGGTTCCACTTGTATCTAAAAATAAAGAAACGAACAAAGTGGAAAGTTTTAGGACTCTTAAGATGGAATATGAAGTGAGGCATAAAAGTGGCACTACGTTTTGCTCTATTAGGAGCTGCTATATTGGATAATTCCTCTAACAATAAGCAGAAACAATAAGATAATAAAATTACCCATTTTACATAAATATATTTAAAATATTTAAAACCAAGAAAAAACTATTAAAAAACAAATTAATTACTTGTGCTGTAGCGGTAATAAGTAAGTGTTTTAGTAGAGGACGCAAATAATGTTGGTAATTCAAAAATCAGAGAATTATAATTTTGGTGTATTTTTTTAATTAGTTTGATACATTTTTTTGGGTAATGTAATGTAATAATGCTACATCCATTTTAAAATATGCATACGCTCTTTTAGCCCTAATTTTAATCTCAGAGCTCATTTACGAACGTACTGTAAATACATAATTATAAAACTCACGGCCGAGTGATGATCGCGTTGTTAAATTTAGCAATGGACTTAGCAATTGTTAAAAGTTAACAACGGTTTAGAATGTTTAACAAAATGTCAGATTTTGACAAGTTGTCTACTAAAATCATTGAATAACACTGACAATGACGTTTTGTTAAACATTCTAAACCGTTGTTAACTTTTAACAATTGCTAAGTCCATTGTTAAATTTAACAACGCGATCATTACTCGGCCGTTAAAATTCTAAAAGTTTTTTTAACTAAAAAAAGTGTCAAAAACTACATTTGTAGTGCGTGCATTGATTAAAAACCATCCGGCAACTCCGCTTTCGGCAGGATCGATTACTGTGGAAACGCGATGCGTGCGATGACTCAGCTCATGGGAGCCCGCCGCGGATCTACAGATAAAATGCAATGCGTTGAAGGTCGAAAATTAACCTCAGAAGAGCAAGGCCGCTTAACCAAATCATATATTTATTGCAAAAAAAGCTTTAAAATTAGTACCGCAATCCTTTAAAAAAATGCCATTTTATTATTGACATTATTGATTTTGGGCTAAGACGGTGGACCACACCGGTTGTATTTACAGGGGTGGATTTACGCAAAGGCGGAGTAGGCTGAAGCATAGGGCGGCAAATATTGTGGGCGGCAAATTTACGATTTATTTAAAAAAAAGGTAATCGTCAATTTTAATGATAAAATTAATTAATTTGCAGAAAAAAATATTCGAAGAAAAATGTTGGTATAGGGTTTTGCATATAAAATGTTACTTAGTTCAAAAAAAATACTTATTTGTTTTAACATTTTAATTTATATTTTGTTTTTATATTATCAAATTTGTTTGTTTTAAAGAATTGTAATTTTCTGTATGATTCACTTTTGTTAAATTGTTTATTAAATTTTTATAAGAATTACTAGTGAAGTTTACATTTTTTTAATGCTAATTCTTTGTTCTGATATCCAAAAAATATTGACATAGTAGGGAGGCAAAAATATGTTAGCCTAGGGGCGGCAAAACATTAAATCCGGCCCTGTGTTTTTAACTTACAATTAGTTAAATTTTTTAAACAGTTTCTAGGTATTTAACTTAGTACAGTTCCCAAGTACTGGATACCATGTGTCTAGGATTTGGTTAATGTTTAACCTATATAAAAACTTGAATAAAATATTTACAAAAAGCCTTGTTAGGGTATCCTCGCCAGAAAAGTTTTTACACAATTGGACCGCTTCGCCAGTATATCCATCAAACAAAAGCACCACCCTATACATAAAAAGTCGTGCTTTTGGTCTCTATATTTCTGTTAACCAGGAGTTAACATTCTAATCTTGAATTGAAGCTGTAGCATAAAAAATCGCTAGAGCTGTAAGGGCAGTATAGCCCAGTTGTGTAATAAGTAATTAGATTAAGTCCTTTTAAATTTTTACTCTTGAATAAACTTGTCTATTTAAAATGTAATAATAGTAAATTTAAACTCAATATTACATACACAATATACAATACATGACAAATTGACAAGTTTTTATTTCGCGATGTTAAAAATATTTGTTAATCTAAATTAAAAATAAACCTTTACTAAGAACTTTTTGTAAGAATTCTTATATTTTTAGTTTTGTTAACTGCATTAAAAAACATATATTCCGGCGTTTCTGGATTTATACAGGGTGTTTTTAATTGAATATCAATATTTAAGAGGGCGATTTTTGGGTCCATTTTAAGAAAAAAACTTCACACAAACGTATGTTTCAATTATTTCTACGCAAAGTCAATCACTTGATTTTTTTTAATCCGGTGCACGGTATTCGCTTAAAAAAATAAAATCCGTTTTTTGCATGATTATAACAATATCGGTAAACAATATCACCATGCAGAGAAATATCTAGATTTATTTTTTTTAGGTAAAAACCGTGCGTCAGACTAAAAAAATTATGAGCAGATTTGATCTCTTGATTTTTTTTAGTCCGACGCACGGTTTTCACCTAGAAAAATTAAATCTAGATATTTCTCTGCTTGGTGATATTGTTTACCTATATTGTCATGATCATGGAGAGAAACGATTTTAATTTTTTTTAAGGGAAAACCGTGCATCGGATTGAAAAAAATCAAGTGGTCAACTTTGCTGAGAAATGATTAGAAATTTAAAAAATAATTTATATTTTAAGAGAGGTCAGTGGCGTACCATCAATGTCTGCCAAAATAGGCAGGTCAATTTCCTTACGAATGCCACTGGTGAAAATTAAAAAAAATGTGGTACACTAAAAAATGCTTCTATCCATTCAAAGTGGTATTACATATATTAATAATAAATAATTTATTTTTGAAAAGTTTACCACCCTGTATCTCAAAAAATAGGACGTTTAGGACATATGTTCATTTGAAGTTTTCTTCTTAAAATGGACCCAAAAACCGCCCCCTTAAATATTGACATTCAATTGGAAAACACTCTGTATAAATGCCTTTGAAGGAATAAGTATGGCAAATAATTAAGAAAAAAATATCAGTTTATGTTATTATGGGAAGCATTGGCAGGATTGGCATAATTTCACGATAGTTACGATAGTGCACACTATCATAATTTTGCTGTAACTGATTGCTATTTGGCCAAGACCCGACAATATTCAAAACTGAAAAGTAACATAAAGTAAGTAGGTATATTAAAATGCAAAAACAATAGATTAATGTCGGTAACGATAACAAATATAAGTACACTTGGTTAAGGTTTGAAAGCAACGTATACATTTACTTCTTATCAAAAAGTAAAACTTTCTTTGTTGGTTTCCTGCTGACCCACCGACCTTCTAATTCGAAAAGTTGTTATATACGATAAAGCGCAAATAAATATAATGAGATCAATCATACTGTCTTAAATTATAACTGTTCACAAATTGGTAATAAATTTGCATATACTTAATAAACCATTAACTGTATTACTAGCACTTAAATATTAAAAAGAATGTATCTATTTAAAATTATCGAAAAACCCTCTCACTTCGTCACAGGTGGTTTATTAAATATTATTGAAAAATCTATCTGTACCATCTTTATCGCTTTAAACTTTCGTTAAATGATATGCAAATTTTGTTTTAGAGTAGAATGTCTTAAAATTTTAATAAGTCATTCCATTAAATTTCGATTTCACTTAGGAATTTAAAATGATAATACCCATTTAATAACCATTTACTATGTGTGTGGGCTATGTAGTAGATACAGTGATATGTACCTACCTTTAACGGTATATATATATATATATATATATATATATATATATATATATATATATATATATATATATATATATATATATATATATACATACAGGGTGTCCCAGAATATGTGGGCAAATATTATTATGACAAGGTTCCATAAACTTTTTTCCTAAGAGCCTTCCCTACGGAGATACAGGTACAAAACGGACGACCATGTAAATGGAAAATTTTTAAATAACTTCTAAAATACTGGGCGTAATTTAATACTTTTTTTAATATGATTGTTACTAGATAAGTCTTCTTTAAATGAACCTATTTAATCATATTTGGCTTATTTAGTTTTCCAGAGACGGACTAGCTCTGACACAATAATAGCAATTTTTTTAACACCCTGTATGATAAAGTCTCAACAATATTATTTTTGGATAGCTTTAACCTTAAACTAATAAAAGATATTTTTGATTGAAATCGATAAAATAAACTGTTTACGAGAAATAAAATATTTATGTTTGTTAATTTTTTTACATTATAAAGGGTGTTTTCTAATTGTACGTCAATATTTAATCAGGCAATTTTTGGGTCCATTTTAGGAAGAAAACTTCATATGAACGTATGTCCTAAACGTCTTAACTTTTGAAATACAGGGTGGTAAAATTTTAAAAAATAAATAATTTATCATTAATATCTGTAACACCACCTTAGATATTTTAATGAAATTTGGCATACATGTCCTATTTGTCAAGAAGCATTTTTTAGTGTATTACATTTTTTTTATTTGCCAAAATAGGCAGGTCAAATTCTGTACGAAAGCCACTGGTGGAAAATAAAAAAAAATGTGGTGCACTAAAAAATGCTTGTTGATACATAGTACATTTATGCCAAATTTTATTAAAATATCTAAAGTGGTATTACAGATATTAATAATAAATGATTTATTTTTGAAAATTTTACCACCCTGTATCTCAAAAGTTAAGACGTCTAGGCCATACGTTCATAAAAAGTTTTCTTCTTAAAATGGACCCGAAAATTGCTTGATTAAATATTGACGTACAATTAGAAAACACCCTGTATAATGTAAAAAAATTACCAAATATAAATATTTTATTTCTCGTAAACAGTTGATTTTATCGATGTCAATCAAAAATACCTTTTTTTAGTTTAAGATTAAAGCTATCCAAAAATAATATTGTTGAGCCTTTATCATACAGGGTGTATAATAAAGGCTCATGTAATTGCTATAATTGTGTCAGAGCTAGTCCGTCCCTGGCAAACTAAATAGGCCAAACATGATTTAATGGGTTCATTTTAAGAGGACTTATCTAGTAACCATCATATTAAAAAAATATTAAATAACGCGTAGAATTTTAAAAGTTATTTAAAAAAAACGTTTTTCAGGGGCGTTCGTTATATACCTATATCTCCGTAAGGGAGGGTCATGGAAAAAAAGTTTATGAGAACTTGTCATAATATTTTTAGGTTTTTTATTGGATTCCGAGAGATTGCCCACATATTCTGGGACACCCTGTATATTATTCTATATTTTTATGTTATTTATAATACGATATTTTTACCTTTTATCCAAACCCAACCATTCCTTATCATAACTTACTCATTCCCATTACCAGTTAATCTTATTTATCCGTTAAGTTGTTTTTCCTTTACTTTCAAATAGATATATTCTAATAATAGACACATATAAATAAAGGAAAAGACCATTCAGCAATTATAAATCCATTGTTATTAAGTTGTTAGATAGCTTAACATTTTGTAACAAGATCATTAATAAAAGTATTGTCGTAAAGTAACGTTGTTGGTCTAAAAGTGTCGTTCCAAAAGAAGATGTCTTGCAAACACACTTCCAAAACCGAAACAGAACACAACAACGGACAGATTTTTTTAATTAGCGCTGATGAGATATAGGATGTTTTTAAACTGAAACTATTTTAATGCATAAACCCGTAATTGTTTTATTGTGGCATGTGCCACCTAAATTAAATTTGTGATTTTAAATATAAAAGCAGTTGTAAATATTTCTCCATAATGGCTAATGGTATAAGATAGAAGTAAAATTTCGTGATTTTTTATTCTAGTTTTTATAAATTTAGTAGTTAACGGGCTATGGACAAATAAAGGCAAAATCTTCCGATTTTTAATTGTCCTATTTTAAAACGTCTGGAAAGGCATTTTTATATATCTTATTAACAAACTAACATCTTCATAGGCCAACCTGCAGTAATTGTAACAAACTTAACCTACCTTTCGTTTCACGCTCTCTTTGAAATATGTCTACAAATCCACAAAACAATTTAACTGCAAATACCAAAGAGATCTTCAAACTTTTAAATTATTAACTGTGGTTCTCTTAATCTTGTAAAAGAGCTGGACTTTTAAAAATTTTAACATACTAAGTTTCTACAAAATCCCAGATCCGAAATGGACAAGATAGAATTAAAGAAAGACATTAAACTATAGTTGGGTCATTTTTAAAATGAAAATTCGGCGCCCTTTAAAAGGAAAAAAAAAACATAAAAAGTAGCAAAAAAGATTTGGTTTGAACTGCGGCTGCTTTGCTTTTTATAATGTGCCGCTTCCCGCACCTGTCTGTAATAATAGACCATACTAATTCTATTAAGAGTTTTGCTAACAAAAGTACATCTAACTGTGATATTATTTTTTTTTTATATATATATATATATATATATATATATATATATATATATATATATATATATATATATATATATATATATATATATATATATATATATATATATATATATATATATATATATATATATATATATATATATATATATATATATATAATATATATTATATATATATATATATATTATTATATACCGGGTGACAACGAAATCACTACCCAGCCCTTTTTTTCTTGAATAAAAACATATGGCTTTCCAATTTTGAGATGATATATTATATCATAAGATGCTGATTTTGGATATTATGACATGTGTCTATCACTTCCGGTTTAACCGGAAACGACATAAATTTTTATTTTTTTTAAGGAAACACCCTGTATATTTTTCGGAATTTGGATTCTACGGATCATTTCTGATATAAAATCTATATTATATCCTATACTTATCTCTGCTTGTTTTTGAGAAAATGGCGATTAAAGAGGTCTAAACTACCGCACATTATGCAGTTTTATGCAAAAACAGATGTAAATGTTTTAAAAATGTATTATGTTTAATTTAATTCTTCCTGAAGACTCTCTATTTGGAAGTCATAATAAAACTACTTCCGGCTTTACCGGAAGTACTGCGAAAATTAACTTTTCTAATAATGTAACTTCAAAAATGTTAATGCAACACCCTGTATATTTTTTAAAATTTGGATTCTACAATACTGATATAAAATCTCTATTATATCCTATATCTATTTTTGTTAGTTTTTGAGAAAAGGGCTATTGAAATGTTCAAACGACCGCACATTAGGCAGTTATAGGGGCGAACAATTTTCTCAAAAACTAACAAAGATAGGTATATGATATAATATAGATTTTATATTAGGAATAAACCGTAAAATCTAAATTTTAAAAAATAAACAGTGTGTTGCATTAAAATTTTTGAAGTAACATTATTAGAAAAGTCAATTTTCACGGCACTTCCGGTAAAGCAGGAAGTAGTAGGGTCTTTAGAAAGAATTAAATTAAACCTATAAAAATTTATAACATTTATTTGTTTTCCCACAAAACTGCATAATGTGCGGTTGTTTGGACATCTTCAATCGCCTTTTTCTCAAAAACAAGCAGAGATAGGTATAGGATATAATATAGATTTTATATCAGAAATGATCCGTAAATCAATTTGAAAATATACAGGGTGTTCCATTAAAAAAATCAAAGTTGATGTCGCTTCGGTTAAACCGTGGTGATAGACACATGATCTATCAAAATCGGCATCTTATGATATAATATGTTATCTTAAAATTTGAAAACATACGATTTTCATTCAAGAAGTAAGGGCTGGGTATTTCATAGTCACCGTGGCAAATTTATATATTATACTATATATATATATATATTATATATATATATATATATATATATATATATATATATATATATATATATATATATATATATATATATATATATATATATATATATATATATATATAATAAAAAAAACATAAAGGTGTCCCAAAGTAATGGACATAGAGCAACAGCAGATCCTTAGGTCAAAATAATGCAATTTACAGTAAACTTGCCTTATCCGAAAGTTAATAATAACAAAGATACAGGGTGTTAAACTTTTAATTTTGCTTTCGTTTTTCTTAATAATTCTTTAACCAAACGACCTAGCGGTACAAAGTTTGAGATCTGGGGAGTTTTTGAGGCGAGAAATTTAAATTCGTCCACGATTTTTATTTTGCTACTAGGGGCGCCAGCTACGGCCTACCTCACTTGTTTTAAATGTCAGTACTTTTTAAGGCTTAGAATATTGACCTGTTTATTAAAAAATAAGTTACTATAAATCCATCTGCATCAAAAATGTATACTTTATTTAAGTCTCTAGGAGCAGCCGTTCTCGAGATAAACGCACTTTAAAGGATCTTGTAATTTTTTATGGAAAATAAATTTTATCCAATTGTTTTTAAACTTTGCATAGTGATAGTTCTAAACACGCTGATCAAAGGTCTTTCAGGGCACAAAACCCGAAAACGCCTTCAACCCCCCCAAAATCACCCTCAAAAGTCCCCAAATCCCCGTGACCTTTGGGGGTGATTTTGGGGATTGGAGGCGTTTTTCGGTTTTCTGCTTTGATCAGCGTGTTTGAATCCCTATGCAAGTTTGAAAACAATTGGATAAAATTTTTTTCCTAAAAAAATTTTGCAAGATCCATTAAAGTGCGTTTATCTCGAAACAGCTACTAAGACAAATAAAGTATACATTTTGATGCAGATTTATATAACTTATTTTTAATAAACGTCAATATTTAACCTAAAAAAGTTACGACATTTAAAACAAGTGAATAGTGAGCTGGCCCCTCTAGTACACATTAAAACGTGGACAAATTAAATTTCTCGCCTCAGAAATCAGATCCCAAATTTTTGTACCGCTAGGTCATTTGGAAAAATTATTAGAAAAACGAAAGCAAAATTAGAGTTTAATCTACTTGTTATTATTAACTTTCGGATAAACAGGGTTTACGTAAATTCAATTTGCCCAAAGAAATCTGCTGTTGCTCTGTGTCCCATTACTTTTGGGACACCCTCTATAGTGACCGCCAGAAAGTATGCGACATATGGAAAAAAAAATCTTATGACGTTTAGAAAAAAATCGATTTCGCAGATCAACTCTGCATTACTTGAAACCTCAGAAACAATTGAACGATCTCGGTTGTCATTTGTTAGTTGGCAGTAAATTTCAATTTTGTTAGGTCGGTTAACCGAAAGTCCCCTTATTTGTTAAAATATCGAAAATTTTTATAAGGATAAGTTGTTCAGAATTTAATTTTATGGCTATGTGTTAAATTTTGTGCCATTTGAATAAAAACAAAAATTTGGACATTTTTTTCCATAAAAATATTTTTGTTTGAAAAATTTTTCTTTACCATTTAAAAACAGGTTTTCCAGACCTAAACTAATGTTTTGGCACAATTTTTTTTCACTTTAGTAAGTTTCTCCTTTTTTCCGAAGAAAATTTTTAAAAAATGGTATTTTTCGGAAACCCGAGTTGAGGCATAGGCATTTTTTAAATACCGTAATTCGGAATTTCAAAAAAAAAAATTATTTGAAGTTATTTTAATTATAACATTGAATTGTTTAAAAAGTAAAAATTAATATTTGAAATTTCGAGTTACGGTATTTAAAAAATGCCTATGCGACAACTCGGGTTACCGAAAAATACCATTTTTAAAATTTTCTTCGGAAAAAAGGAGAAACTTACTAAATTAAAAAAAAATGTGCGAAAACATTAGTTTAGGTCTGGAAAACTTTTTTAAACGATAAAGAAAAATTTTTCAAACAAATATTTTATGGAAAAAAATTCGAAATTTTTGTTTTTATCAAAGCTCAAAATTTACCATAACCATACAATAAATTCTGACAATATTCTTATAAATTTTTCGATATTTTTGAAAAATAAGGGGACTTTCAAAACGACACAACAAATTTAAATTTACTGCCAAATAACAAATGACAATCGAGATCGTTCAATTTTCAAGGATTTAAGTAATGCAGAGTTGATCTGCGAAATACATTTTCTAACTCATAATAAAAAATATTGCACCCCAAATAACCTCCTGGTTTTGAATATTTTTATATATTTATATATATATATATATATATATATATATATATATATATATATATATATATATATATATATATATATATATATATATATATATATATATATATATATATATTATATATACTTGAGCACAGAAAACATTTCTTCCCTTCTAACCTAATCGAAACACTATTTGCATGTCTGGGAAATGGCTTCTTCCACAACATACAAAAGTCTTACTAATGATGCTACTCTCACCAAAGCATTTCCCCCTTCTGCCTAAGAGATGTTTTTACGGTTTCTGCTTGAAAGGATTAGCCAGTATTTTTCTTACAATTTCTTAATTGCCAGTTCTACACATCTTTTATCATCCATCTGGGAAAGCCCCAAACTTCTGACTTTGTCCGTTTCTTTCTCTCTGAAGTGTCTAAACAGTGAAATCTGCAGCCTACAGAGATTATTTCCTTTTCTCCAAATGTGGCGTATACTTATGTGGGGGAGGCAGGACAGCGGGCCCACTCATTTTTTGTAGTTAATATATACGCTATTGTTTAGGTAATAAAACAAGGATTTTGTGTAAATATATAGTAAATATAATTCTAACCTTTTTCTCTCGAGTTTTTTCCTATTTAGAATCGGGTGATTAAAACAAACAGTATTTTGTACCTGCCACCAATACCTCCAAAACTCTAGCACTTATAACTAAAATTGAAAAAATTATGGGATAAAGACGTATTTTATCTAGATCACGAAAAACACGTTTTTGAAACAAATATGTTTGTTGTCTGTGGTTTTGTGTGTCTGTGATCAATTTTTTGTCTCGCGATAATAAAAAATGCGAATATCTTCTGTATTCTTCGGGGTTACTCACCAAACAAGCAAGAATGTATCGCTTCGGTCCAACTTCTATCAACAGTTACAAACTAAAAAAACTACCCAATAAAGAAGCTGAAAAAATCTTTTAGAAATAAAAACAAATTGTCAACGTTTCGGTCACAAGTTGGACAGAGTCTAAGATATAAAATAAACTTAAAAATGTAAATTAGAGATTTAATTACTATTGAAAGATTGTGAATGCGTAAGATATACAAACGTTAAAAAATCGTATTAAGAAAGCATGGTAACCGAATTAAACCAAATTTGGTTAAGACAAGTTTTTAATTTCGACAAATTGCGTGATTATTTGGTCTATAGTTACTTGGTTTTAAGAGGCAAATATAAGAAAGTATAATATTAAATGAACACGGCAACCGAATTAAACCAAACTTGGTGCACTCATTGGTTGGGATAATGTCTTAACTCTGACCGATTTTGTTAAACGCAAAAAAAATATATTAAAAAAAAATGTAATTTTTCTTTAATTCAATCCAAACCGTAAGTCTTTTTTTATAACCTTAAATATCTTGTAGTTTTTTGACGTCGTCAGTAATTTAAAGTTTTTTAAATGAAATACATTTTTCTTTTTAATACATATTGGGGTAACTAAAATAGATTAAACTGACATTTTCAAGTTCACTAAACTAACTTTCTATGTCAAGAATGAGGATCTACTAAGCAAATATCTTATTTATTGGTGAATACCTACAGCGTACAGTGAGTATTAAATTATACCTTTTATGGAACAAAATACACGAAATAAACCCTCATTACTGAAAGTAACGTCAAAACGCGTCCAATTAATCTCATCTATCTTTAATGTAAGTACGTGCTACGCGTTGAAGTGAAATGTTACTATTACCATTAAATAAATACCTAAATAACGAAGAAGTGACGGATGAATGCATCTAACCATCGAGCAGTGGTGTATCTTTATGAGCAATAAAACTGTATAACACCACAAAAAGAGTTGTTGGTGCTTAATTTGTATATTTATCTATCCCTGTACTGTATTTTCTACTTTCCCTACTACACATTTTTCATATTCATAATTAAAACCTGATTTTATTGTTAAATAATTCAATACGGTAACTAATTAAACAAACTAGCTATATATAGGACTTTTATATACTCTTTAACATTTTACGCTGTTTAACAATAGATTTAAAAAACATTACCAAATTTTTGTCCCAGGACTAAGCAAATTTAAAATTACTCCTTCGAGCATATATCTACTAGAGGCAGCCTTGCCGCTCGCCCGTGCAAACAAGCTTGCGAGAGAGAAAGCGTAATAGGTCCACAACCTTTCTCTTTCGCTCGGCATACTTTATTGGTTTCCGGAGAGGGGTATATACTCCGCTCTGCGTGCTGATTGGTAGACGGGAACATACCTCTCCCCGCCGATCAATCAGGCACGCGGAGCAAAAGAATGGTTGTAGACTTATTGCGCTTTCTCTCACGCTCGCTTGTTTGCATAGCCGAGGGACAAGGCTGACTCTAGTAAGCATATGCTCGAAAAATTTAACCGAACGTTTCAACCTTTGCTCTTGGTTTAGGATACCCTAAACAATAAATTGTTAATAGCTACATAGAACGAATAGAAACCCTGTGATTTGTAAAATCTGTCAGTATCTCAACCAATTATTATGCCAAATTTGGTTTATTTCGGTTTTCAGGTTTTTTAAGATGATTTTTTATACTGATTTGCTAAAAAAACTTTATTAACGTACGCCTATCACACACATACGGCCTAGTGATGATCGCATTGTTAAATTTAGCAATGGACTTAGCAATTGTTAAAAGTTAACAACGGTTTAGAATGTTTAACAAAATGTCAGATTTTGACAGGTTGCCTACTAAAATCATTGAATAACACTGACAATGATGTTTTGTTAAACATTCTAAACCGTTGTTAACTTTTAACAATTGCTAAGTCCAATGCTAAATTTAACAACGCGATCATCTCTCGGCCGATAATCTATTAAGTTTGAGACCTTGTCGAAACTATTTAAAATATTAAATTGTTTATTTGGTTTGGTTATTGCATACTTTTATTAGGATTTTTTTTTTACATTTGACCCCTTAAAAACCTAGTATCGTACGCCCATGACTTACACAAGCTGTCCAAATTAATTTAAAAAAATATAAAATTTTACTTCTTTAAAAATTAAAATTATAGAATTACAAATTTCTATGTGGTGTTTTGTCTTGGAACTTTTGCTATTTCTAAAAATATACAAAGTTTTTTAAAGTTGTAATAAAAAGAACCGACGAAGCCTCTGCACTTAAAAATTGTTTAACATAGACCTAAGCTGCTAGGCTATTAGGAAAAAAAAGCCCATACTATTTATTCTCTGGCCAGGTGCATAAGTAACGCCGTTGCAACCGATGCGGGGCGCCTTAAACGAAATATATATATATATATATATATATATATATATATATATATATATATATATATATATATATATATATATATATATATATATATATATATATATATATATATATATATATATATATATATATATATATAAAATAAAAAAATATATTCAATTCAATAAGATGTTTTTTTTTGGAGAAGACAGTTAAAAAATACGAGTATTGCTTGTAGAGAATTAGGACAAAGTTGGATATTTTTCCTAAGGAGGGCAGGAGGGAAAGTACAAAAAAAAACCTGCATTGAGGCTCAGTTATCCTTAATTACGCTACTGTCTCTGGCAGCTTCTAATGGAGCAATACGTAGTGCTATTCTTATGCATTCCTTTGCAGTCCATCCAGCCGAAGCCTGTGTGGACCATCTCTAGATAATATGTGGCTCAGAAATATCTAAGCGATTTAAGTTTTTGCATTGTCTCTACACTATGAGTTTCACATCAATGAACAACAACTTGCCAATTTAAATGAAAAGTTTTATTTTACGGCCACCCAAAACATGGTCATATTGGGCAAAAATACGCCTCATCTTTTTTGTTACAAATTTTGCTAATAAAGACCCCAAGACGACTTGTTTATAATATTTTGATTTTAAACCAAGCCTCTGTAACCATTGCTTTCATTATCCTTAAGACCAAACATACATAGTAGTAGGTTACAGCTCAGAAGCAGATGTTAATAGCAAGAATTCAATAAACAAGTGCTTTACATCAATAAATTTTAAAAAATCAAGGGTTAGAAAATGTTGAAAAGGTCATTGTTGCGCACTATTTTTATTAACAGTTCTTTCCTACTTAAGAGTGCATTTACGCTACACCTTAGGGGTCGGGCGAAAGGACGCGGAGATGGTGGGCGGAGATTAACAAACTCCCACTACCACAATTTTCGTATAGCCGCATTAAAAATATTATGTTTTATTTAGGTTCTTCCAAATTCGGTGTATCGATGCGATGTTGTTTCCGATTGCAAACCTACAGGAGATAACGTTTTTCGGTAACTATTTTTCACTTAAATGACATAAATTATACACCATTTTAAAGCTAAGGAAATAATCTATGCCTCTGTTCTAACGCATTTTTGAAATATGAGTCGAGTTAAGAGAAAATAGTATCTAAACATAACCGAATTTAGGGTGACTTTCACTCAAGGAAATATTGAAAACTAAATCCAAATTTACAAAACTATTACAGCAGAAGCCTAGATTTAAGTGTTGGCTTTCATATAGTTTTTAAAAATTATCGATAACTTATACCGTTTTTGAGAAAAACATTATGACCCGAACCCCAAATTGGATCCAATTTTCACGGCGCGAATGGACTCTTAAGTCCGTAATGCCAGCAAAACGCATTGAAGAAATATTCCGAGGAAAAACTGTGCAAGATGGGCAGGCGGGCTGCACAGTCCGGTAGGTATTTGCCAACTATAATAGTGTTTTAAGTATTAAGGACGGTAAGTGTAGTTTACCGTCCGAAAGTGTTTGAAGACCGATGCGACAGCGGAGATCGTCAATATTTGAATGCGGTACTACACTTACCCCGGGTTGCACAAAAGTTAATCAAGGTTTAGAATGTTTAACAGAACCTTATGTCAGTGTTATTCAATGGTTTTAGTAGGCAACCTGTCAAAATCTGACATTTCGTTAACCATTCAAAGTACTAATCACGCTTTCTGCAACCGGGTATTAGCGCCCAAAGTACTTATTACGTTTTATACACGATCGGACGTTCTCAGTTCAAAAATAAATTATTTTAAAATGGCATTCATTTCAGATTATTTTCAAAAATAAACAGTCTTCCCCCGTATTACATTCTTAAAGTTGGGTGGAGTTATGCTAGAATTTAGTGAATATATGTAGTTATAATAGTTGTTGAGTAAATATAGTAAATATTTCTAATAGTTTTATTTCCTAAAAAAAATAATTGACAGTTTAAGATTTTTTTTTACTTACCGTCTTAGGGTGGTAAATTCAACTTACTGCCCGGAAATATGGGCGGTAAGTTAAACTTACCGCCCAATCGTGCATAAAAGAAATTTTAATACCCTAACTTATTATCGTTTAATATAATATAAAATGATACGCCACTGAAATAAACTTAGCTGAAATCATGAAAGATGTGTATTTTATTTACAAGTATAATTAAACAATTTAAAATAGTTACCGTATGTTGTAAATATTATAAGATCAACGAACATGTTTATAGAAGAACTGTCATTTATGTTCAGGCGAAAAGTAAGATAAACGGCAATACTAAGAGCTCGTTTTAAAAGAATGCCAAGAATTGGCTTTACAGTAAGAGATAAAAATTGAAAGTAGTTATAGAAGCAAGTTGTTCTTAGAATAAAATAAATATTCTTACTCATGATTATCTTTTTAATCATTAAAACACTAATGATTAAACGGTAAATGTTACAACATTTATCAAATCCTTTTCGGGTTTAGGTATGAAAAAAAAAATAATTTTAGTTTGTAGCAGATTAAAGATATTTAAGATATAAAACCTTTTTAGGGTTTATTTTCTGTCATATTTTATTTGATTTTTGCATATAATAGAAAAAATAATACTTTAAAATTTTTCACTTTTCTTCCGGAGGGGGATTCTACTTTTACTTACTCTTAAAAATTAACGGTTTTTAAAAGATTGACTAAAACAAATTTTTAAAAGGGAAGTAATTTAAAAGCTTGTCAAAAATTTAAGCCAAAAATTGTTGGGGGTTTTGGGGTTTATTAAAATACATATTTTAAATTTTTTAAATTATTTAATTAAAACAAAAAATCTGAAAAAATGGATTAAACCACATACCAACCTTTTGGTTCATTAAAAAAACGATAACGGCAAATAACCCTTAAAAGAAGTGTTTTTCGCAATAATTACTTTTAAATTTTTTTACTGAAGAATATTCCTTTAGAGAAAGGTAAAAGAAAATACCCAGGAAAGCGATTAAAAAATTTAAAAATTTTAAAAAGAGGGAATTTTTCCAATTCCCTGGCCGTCGTTTAGTACCTGCTTTGTTTGCCAGGAACGAAGGTTCCTACAGAACGAGTATTTTCGTTGATGAATGCCTTATGTACATCAAAATAATCATCACTTACAGCAAAGATAATACTACTACGGATAGATGGTTCATTTAAATGGGGCGTTTTGAATCAGTTCGGAGATATCAATGCTTCCGTAAAATGCGAATAAAAGTAAGTCGGTAACCCCTGCCCCAGTGAAACAAGGAACGAAACCATGTGCGACATTGCCAATGTCTGTCGCTTGTACCTTATTCGGAAACCGAACTAGCGAAAGCGGGCGGCTAAACGGTTGTGTATTTTCTAGTCGCGTTTCATCACGCCAATAGAAAAAGCCTGCGGCAACACTTTTTTAACTTTCGTTCAAGGATAGCGCGAAAATCTCTCGATGGACATCGGCCCCGCGTTAGCCAAAGTCCATTAGGGGTATCAAAAATATAGCATTGAATGGTTCATCTTATCCGTAGTAGTATTATCTTTGCTTACAGTTAAAAAGTTACGTGCAATGCTTATTGTAAAATTTAATATGGGTAGTTGTCAAAACTTTTGTGATAAACTTAAGTCTAGTTAAAAAATGTCATTTAACATAAAGATACAATTTTAAATAATAAAACGTTGATTCGGTATTACCCAATTTTTATTAATTTTACTCCCTCTACCTCGACCCTCCCCCCGTTGTCGTCACCGTATGTCCCGCATTGCCTTTTTATAAAGTTGGCCGCCTTATTTTAACTTTATATGTTTTATTAATTTAACAATTTATCGATAAACATAGTTTATAGGAGACCGAATTTAATATTAGGTGGATCAAATATAAAGATATTTTTCCTTTAAAAAAATATTTTAATAAAGTAATATAAAATATAAATGACACTACTTTTCTTCATAATCACTCTCACGATTTTTACAGCTTTTCTATTGTTTAGAGCTTGAATAGACAAGTGCGGACAAAAGTTTTCACCTGTTTATGTGTTAATTCTCTCCCCACTAAGGGGTCCAAACATATGGGAGGCACATGGTGAGAAGTCTAGACTGTTATTTTCGCTTACCTAAAAAATCAATGAGTAAAACTTCTTTTCAATCCCAGCAATATTCTCTTGAGACGCAAGGTTGCGTCTGTGAGGTTAATTTTCCACGCGTTTTTGGCCTTGTTTGAACTTACTGCATCAAACTTTCAATCAAGACCTTGAGAATGTGTTATTTCCGAACTGATTCACCAATCTCCGATGAATTTTAAATGGTTTAAGTTTTTATTAATCAAAAACACATATTACAAAATGTAATAACCAAATGGATCTGAGAGCAGTCATTATTGACAAATTATAATGTTAGATATTAGTTTTGACAGATCTTATATTGACACTTGTATTGTTTCACAAATGTCATTGTAAAAAAAATGTTATAATATCGTTATGTCATTTCTTAAGAGGTGTAATAAAAAACACATGTATACATTTTCCTTAATCCTAAACAATTTTAATCTTATTACCAGGGCAGCTCATCTTGCAGGGATTCGATTTGAATGTAATTATATTCGGAATAATAGGAGCTTTTATAAAACGACAAAATGACATTATACTTTGGTATTAATTATTACTGAATCAGTCACATCTTCTAATTTCTTCTCTATTTATTATATTTTGTAAGGATATTCAACAGATTTCTCCTAACGCTTTTATTTTCTCTTTGGTATGAAAATAAGACACCTATTTTGAAGTATGATGTTTTAGGCGTTACACTTTATGGTTTTTATACTTAAATGGGTTATTGTACCTAGAACTTGTTACTTTAAATTATAAATTTGAATTATCCTACGAAATATTGCAAATATTTAAAAAGGTTAGTGCTCCATGTGACTGTTGTAATTACAAGCACCAACAGCAATCTTGCTCTCTTTGACTGCCAGCGTTGAAAGGATTTAAGTCAGATGATTTAAATCACGATTTAAATCGTCTGATTTCTTTTTAAATTTAGGTTATGATTATAATCAATATTTTTAAAATGTAATATGTAACGTTAGACAATATAAATGATAACTAAAAATTTGTAACATTAACAACAAACTGTCTATTAATTAAACCAGCATTAGTAGCGCGTGTTAACACTACAATATAATTTTAAAATATTATTTTAAAGAAGGTATTAATACATGGTAGGTAGGTAGGTTTAAAGTGAGTGGACTTTTTACGCCCTCCACTGCGACCGCTCGGTCTATTGTGGCTCACACCTTTTATATTTCTCCCAATAGGATCGGACTTCTAATGAATCCGATACCAAATTGGGAGAGAGTTCTTACATATCATCTTACTCGTGTCACTACCGGAGCACAATGTGTTCTGATGTGTTCTGGTGTCCCTGTCTCCTGGAGAGTATGACGAGCAGACGATTAGATCCATCATGCCCTCCTCTCCCGGTCTAGTGACGTGGGTAGGTAGCTACCAGGTCCTTTTTACATGAACCAGATGGATTGGATTAAGGGAACCCTTAATAAGCATCTGTTTGTTCGGGATGGATTAGCCCTTCCTCCTGAAACAGGCGCCGGTGACTTCGGGGGCACCTTACGAAACGGATTCACCCGTTTCGGTCGGCGCACCTTTGTCTGCTTGTGACCTTGAGTGGAACCTCTCGAAACGGATTTATCCGTTTCGTTCGGCGCACCTTCGTCACTTTTTTCCTATGAAAGCGGTTCTGTCCGCTTTCTGTTTGGAGCTAGGGAAGTAATAGTCCACCACGGCAGAGCCCCGCATTACCGCGGTAAGGCTAGATACTCTGAGAGGTCGCCCTGTATCTCAGAGGCACCGTTGGAGACACCTGGAGGCACAGGATGTCATACACTCATCAGCACGGTATGGTAACACCTTGAGGTAAGCCTTGTGTTCATCTTAGCTTCGGATCCTGGTCCATACGGTGGCAACAAAAGTTGCCGATAACCGGCAACTCTAGCGCATGTTCCAAAAGATCCTACTGGGCCCAACCACAAACGACGATGTGTTAACACAGCGGTTGAGTTTATACATGGTACGCTTAATAAAGGATTAAAAATGAAAATATTTTCTAAAGTATAAAAGCAAGGGGTAATATATACAGTGTGTCTACTGAAGTTGACAACATATGGGAAACTTTTTTATTATTAAATTTGCGAAAAAAAGTTATTCCTCATAAAAAATTTTGCATCTTCCGAAATCTAAAATGCAATTAACAAGTACCAAATTTTCTCATTCTGATACGAGGTATGTTAAAAAATATGAATTTTGCTCATAAGCAAAGTACCTTTATATTTCACAATATCGAAAATTGTTATTATGAAAAGTTGTTTGGAATTAAAAACTATGTTTAAATATGTAATTGCATCCTTCTAATTGAAAAAAAATTGCTGGCATTTCTACAATTTTTTTTAAATACTTTTCACCAAATTTTGCTAAATACAACCTATGTTTTGAATGCCACTGCCAAACATGACTTGTCAGAGAATTCTAGAATACATTTACAATAATTACTCTCTGACCTTTCTTGTCTGAGCATTCCAGATTACATGTACAGTAACGGCCATTAAATATTGGGCAATACTTTTTCCCCTTCGTAAAATAGGCTTATGCCACCTTTTACTGAGTATAAATACCTGTTGAAAAACCTAATAAAGAAACAGGTGTCCGTTGTCAGAGTCTAAAAATATTTTTTTAAAATGCCAAACTTAACTTTGGATTAGAAAGCATTCATTATTCATTATATTGAGGTTGGCCAGAAAGGGATGTGGCGGAAAAGCTTAACAACCCAAAGAGTACTATTCATTTTAGTAAAAAAAAATGCAGGAAACACACTCCTTTGAGAGAAGAGCTGGAAGTGGTCGCCCCAAACTATCGAATCAAGAACAAGACAATAATTTACTTAATGTTTTAAGAAACCAACTGTTTAAATCTATAGTTACAACAAAAACGAACAATTTCCCAAGCATCGGTTAGAACGGCACGGCGAAGAATAAGGCAAATATCCGAATTGCGCTGCCACCCGGCAGCCTTACAACCGCAATATGCAAGTTAAGAACGAAATTTTACTTGGAACCTCTGATTTTTTGGGAAAATATAATATTCGTCGATAAAAAGTGTTTCAGTCGTACTACAATGGGATACTTAAGGTATACAGGCTTCAAGAAACCCGATTTGATGAAAAATATACCCAAAAGGACAGAAGTAGTGGGTGATTTTCGGTAAATGTTTGGGGGTGACTGAGCGCACAAGAGCTGGGTGTATGTTATTTTATCGAAGGAAGGATCAATGCGGAGGTATATATAGATCTACTACAAAATATCATGCTTTCTTCTGTACTGGATCAATTTCCGAACAGAAATTTTATCTTTCAGAAAGATAAGTGTCCCGTTTATACGGCCCGGCAAGTCTTAGAAAAAAACGGGGCCGCAATAAAATATTACATTTGTTTGGATATTTAAGTTTGTTTGAATTTATTAAATTGTTAATTAATTTATTAATTTATTAGTTTTTATAAAATATAAATATTTTCTTTTACCTTTTGCTTTTTTTAGTAATTGAAAGTAACACAAGGTAAAAAACGATTTACAAAAATTGGCAAAAAAGTCAAAATTAGACAAATTTTTTGCCCAAGTTTTAATGGCCGTCCCTGTACAATAATTACAGTTAAATTTTCGTTGTTCGGGTAGAGATGTTTCCAGAAAGAAAAAAAAAATATTATAAATTAATGCAACTGCATATTTAACCGTGATTTTTAATTTTAAACAACTTTTCATAATAATAATTTTCAATATTGTAAAATATAAAGGTGCTTTACTATTGACTAAAATTCATATTTTTTGACTTACCCCGTATAGGATGATAAAAATTTATTATTTAGTAATTGTATTTTAGATTTTAGAATATGCAAATTTTTTTATGAAGTATAACTTTTTTCGTAAAATTAATAAGAAAAAAATGAATATTGACACGATACATATCAAGTTGTTATGGTTTTTTGCCCTTTAATATAAAAAAATTGGGAGTAAAATAATAAACAGCAATTTTTTTATTTTCCCCCGTATCTTTAAGACAAATAAAGTTATTAAAATTCAACTATTCTATTTTTATTTTTTAAGAATCAAGCCCATAACACCTAAAACGACCGCAGTACTTACTGAGATAGTCCGTAAAACGCTTAATTTTGCTCACCCTGTACATTTTTTGCAGGCGGACCTTTAGCCAGTTCAGTGCTCTGCAAACTGCACTAGAACATAAAACCAAATCGATCATTGGTAAAACGCAAATCTTACTCCAAACATCTCAAAGAAGCCGGATGTTATTCAATTATGATTTGTATTATACCCTTTTCATTGTTTTACTTTCCCTAATTATTTAATACTAAGACACCTCCTTATTTTGTTAGGTGCAAAAATGGTGTAAATAAATATTTTTTAGATGTTTTTTTACCGCACCCGTCAACGCTTTTTCACAAAAAAATCGGTTTCTGTTGAGTTTAATACCACATTTAAACAATGAAGAGCGAAAGTGTACGTATATTGTTTCTTTTTTAAGAACATTCTAAATTCGTGACGGGAGTGATCAGTAAAAATGATCAAACAAGACCTTTTACATGGCCCACAGGCACAATTTAATTGATGTTACATGAAATCTATTAACAGAAAGTGTACAAATATTTGTTAATTACGGGTTTCTTAGACTATAATATATCCATTGTGTGCTAATGTTTTTAATTCATCTATTAGCGATCAAGAGTCGAGCACGATTTTAATTTATAAGTTGATTTTTTGCGATCGACAATCGAGAACGGTTCTATATTGTAAAAGGAAAGACAATATGTGATTTTGATAATTAAATATTTATGTAACTTTATGACAAAGTTAGAATAAATATATATATATATATATATATATATATATATATATATATATATATATATATATATATATATATATATATATATATATATATATATATATATATATATATATAAACATATATAAAAAAAAAAAAAAAAAAGCTGGACATGTAACAGCCCATAACTTTTTTATTTATAAGAATTTATTTTTTTGAATTTGGGAGTTACACCTGTCATAAGGACACACTTTTAATGAGTAAATAAAACCAATATTTTTACTTTTGGTTTAACCGGAAGTAACCTTAAATTTAAAATTTTAAATAGCACCCTGTATATATTTTTAGCCTACCTGATCCGCCTCGAAATTCTCTTTTTAACCATGTGTCACACTTGTCATTTGATTTTAAAATGGCTGCCAAGATCAATTTTTTTTCCAAAATTTTACTAGGCCATAACGTGACAATAACAAATGATCAGCATGTAAAAGCTGTTGAGATGTTAGGAATAAGGTGTAAAAATATTTGTGATTTTGTTAATTTTTATCTAATTAATAAGAGTTAGGAATAGTTAATTTTTAAACTTTTAGAAATGTATTTTTTAACGCTTAATATTTTAAAATCCATAAACCAACCCCATTCGCCTCGGTTTTTTTACGAAAAATGAAAAGAGTTGGGGAAAAAGTTTTAGCACGGTCATATGTGGGTCCATGAGGAGCATATTTCAAAATTATTTAGAAATATACAGGGTGACCCAAAAAAGTACATATCAAAGTTATATTTTTTCTTATGGAAAACCCTATATTTTTTGATATTTTTAGATACTATAGAGCAAATAAAGGTGAGTTATTGTTATATTTCCTATACATAAAACTGACCGTTTCTGAGAAATTTAAAAATACAGACCATAATTTAAAATTCCACCTGCACATATAACGAGCTGCTCGTAATTAATTAAATTTCTTAGCTCAGGTTTAAGTAACTATTACAAAAAGGTTTTACCTTAATATTATACAGAGTTTGAAAAAAATTGCCTTTAAGTTTGACACATTTTATTAAATAACTTCCTTAAGTTAAATGAACACCCTGTATTTAGTGGCTCATTGACGCGAAACTGAATGCCTTAAAACCCTATTAGGTTTCCTATATTTCCATCTCTTCTGCTTTTTATGCAAAAAGGCGTTTTATATTGACTTATTCTTTATCTTAAATATGAATGTTGACATGCGGGAATACACCTCAGCTCCCTCAACACATTATCCTTTATGCCCCCAAAACACCGACAATTAGGACAACCAATCGCACGTTATACTACGGATAGAGCCTCCAAAGTTCGCCAAGAAGATCCTGATATTTGGCTTGTTTTTCCCGTTCCTTTATATCGATGTTGCCGAGAACTGAATCATATACATAAAGTTATTAATTTTATTGAGGAGAACGATATCAGGTTTATTGGCGCGAATTTGATGCGTTGTTGGGAATGCATAATTCCAATATAAGCGACAGTTGTCAATTTCCACTACTGCCTCGATTTCGCCCGGAGCCAATAGCGGAATCGCTGTTTTATCGATGATATACTAATGTCTGAGACGATAATAAAGTACCCGAAGCGCATTGTTATGTCGGTGGATGTAACCACTGTCAGCATGCACTGGATAAGCTGACAATAAGTGCATAAGGGTTTCGGGTTGCTGTCGACAGGCTCGCCAAGCAGTATCATGTTAGAAAACTGACTTCGGTATACCAATGTGTTTAACCCCCATCCTGGCATGCTAGTAAGAAACCCGCAGTCTCAGATTTGAGCTTATCAGATTTCAAAAACCCAAACGTGAGGTTTCGAGATAGATTGAGTATTTCTATGTTTCGGTAAAATACTCCATGCTGCGGATTATTAATGTGATTTTTTAAGAGCATCAGCTGTTCTGCTCTTTTATCATTATAATTAAAATTATTATTGTCTATATTTTTCTTAAAAATATAATTATAATTAGTATCATTATCAATATTATTATTATTATCTGAAATAAAGTAAAAAAATCGTGTAAAAAACAAAAAAAACCCATTAAGGTTTTTAATTTTAGAACAGTTTATCTAATTTAGACAAAGACACAACCGTATATTATAAAGTAGAAAGTAAGTAAAATAATAAAAGATTTATACATAATCAAAATATATACCTTATTTGATTATACAAAGGGAAGCCAGTTGGCTTTAGGTTGTAATTGTGAAATAAATATGGTTTAAGAAATTTTCAAGCTATACATACAACAAAATGAGATAACAGTAACATATTAGAAACTAAATAAGATACAATTTTTCCTTAATAACTTTCATATTATACTTCCATCAATAAATTAACAATTTTTTCAGCCTTAGGCTTTTTACATAGGACAATTGCAATTGATAAGAAGCATACTATTATTAGTGAAACTAGAACAGAATAAATTTTGCTTAGAAATATGTATTTATTAAGAAAGCAAGATAGTTCCAAGTAGGTATGGTTTACATAATATATTCCCATAGATCATTTTATATGTCTTAAAGCATCCGGTAGGGCTTTCTACTTTATTAACGATAAGCAATCTTAAAAAATCTTGACCGTTTGGGAATGTAGGAGTGCGATTTATTTATCAATTAGATTTGTCCAAGTTTGGGTACGACAACTCTCACTTCAATACTAAATACAAAAATCAATGGGATCAGTTAATCGTTTGTCACTGTTTCCTTTCTCCTACAACACCGCAGGGTTAGTTAAATAGATCTAATGATTTGCTTAATTAATTATTTCTAATTATTTAATGCTAATGTGAATACTTGGTGAAATTTGCTGATACAAGATCTATCATAAAACCAAAAAAAGTCCTTAATAAAGGAAACAAAGTATCAAAAAAAAACCAGAAGAAGGTCAATACAGAAACAAAAAAGGGTACAATCCTAACAAAAAGTACATTAAACAGTTTTTTTAATGCTAGCAAGTTAAATAATTCCGAGTGTTTTCGAAGATATTCAAATTTTGGAAAATCGTTTATGTTTTTAAGAATTTGGAAAATCGTTGTTTTGTTTTTTTCTGGTCCCATTTTAAAACGAATTTAAAACAATTTGCACATTTACGTTGCCACTTTTTCCGCGCCAATTTATGGTGCTTTCAGTTTTCACATCCGACGTTTTGTTACTCAGCCAAAATCATTAACTTTATTTTTTCTTGACGGCGCCATATTGGATTTTTAAGTAAGTTAATTTTATTTCCAAAAATTTAATATCTTTTTAGTTGGCCTTGATTCTGGGGATTATTTTTTTTTTTTTTTTAAATGTCAGTACAGATTATTAGTGAAATAGTTTATTTAAATGAAGAAAAGCAAGATCAAATATTAAAACCGAATTACAAATTGGATAGAAACAGTACAGAAAAAAGAGCAGATTTGGGTATGAATTAAACTACTTGTCAAAGAAATTAGTTTACAGCTAAATAGTTCATTGTTTTATTAATGTATTTAAAAAATATAAATATATTATTTTAAAGTAAAAATAACAAGTAAAAAGTTAAATCCCCAACTAAATTACTCAAAGAATCATGTATACTAAAATATTACAGCAAGTATTTAAAATGATGGCCTTTCTCTTGAATACATAAACGCAAGCGCCTAATTAAATTATTAACACCCCTAAAATATCTTTTCTACTAAGTGTTTCAAATTGTGCCATAATACATTTTAAAGGTCTTTTACAGTAACATATTTTTGCTTCTCATATACTCCGCTCTTCAAACTGCCCCACAAAAACGTATTCAATACCGTAAGGTCAGAGAATCTTGGCGGCCACCTAATAGGTCCCACATGACCCATCAATCTGCGGAAATCTTTTAAATATTAATATTGCCTTAGTATTGTGTGGAGGAGCTTCGTCATGTTGAAACCAAAGTTCGTTATAATTTGTAAATTATCTAGATATTTCTAAAATTCGGATCTAAAAAAGTAAAGGTATATTTCTGTACGGATGTTGCGTTTCCAGATATACGTATTTCTAAATACATTTGCACTGTTTTCGTACAGAGTGGGCATTTTATTAGGGTCCTATACATTTTCTCAGAAACTGCAGAGTTTTGAGAAAAAAAGTTCGGACAAAATTTTCTTGGATTAATTTATGCCTTTAATTAATTCCACTTTCACATAAACAGAGTGTTCATTGTGTTGGCCACCGGTGTTCACTTTCCTATTTTAAATGGTACACCCTATATATTATTATATATTTGGATAGCGCTTCCAAAGACGAGTTTAACGATATATAACAGTATGGGTCTGTGTTGCAAAGTTTCGGATTTATTGACGTTTTTCTTTCAGTTTTGACCAATCTTTAATAAAAAGACCGTAAATATTTTTTTTTAATTTGTTCACGTAAAAAAAAAATTACAAAAGCTTATTTTATCTACGTTTGCAGGCAAAATTTTTTAATTTTTAAAAATAAATCAGTGTTGCCATGTTTTGTCCATCGTAAAATTTCTTGAAATTTTTAAATGCAAACCCCTGTATATAATAACAAATCTATATAAAGAATTAAAAGACCTTTTTAACAATGTTTTGCAACATGGGTCTGCGAGTCACCGTTTCGAACTTATGGATGATTGTCTTAAGGAAAAGTATTTTTCTTTTTTCAAACATACTACACCTTGTATAATTTATATTATGAATTAATATAGGGGATGTGGTTAATCTTCCTTAAACCACATTAATATTAAGTATACAGGGTGTAGTGTGGTTGGACAAAGAAAAATATGACTTTTCCTGAACACAATCATCCATAAGTTCGAAACGGTGGCTTGCAGACCCATGTTGTATACATCGTTGAAAAGGTCTTTTAAGTCTCTATATAGATCTGTTAATATATACAGGGGTTTGCATTTAAAAAAATTCAAGAAATTTTACGATGGACAAAACATGGCAACACTGATTTATTTTTAAAACTTAAAAAATTTTGCCTGCAAACGTAAATAAAATAAGCTTTTGTTATTTTTTTTTCGTGAACAAATTAAAAAAAAAACTATCCAAATATATAATAATATATAGGGTGTTCCATTTAAAATAAGGAGGGAACACCGGTGGCCAACACAATGAACACTCTGTATATGTAATAGTGGAATTAATTACAAGAATAAATTAATCCAAGAATCTGAGAAAATGTATAGGACCCTAATCAAATACCCACCCTGTGCATGTACAATGTTTGTCAAATTGCAGTTATAACAAGTCTTTTTTTTTTATTTAAAAAACCTATATTTTTTATAAAACCTGTACAGGCAAATCTCTTTTGACTAGAACTAACTTTTTTTATATAAAAAGCTAAAAAACATTTATTAGAATCATCTGCAATTTTCTTGCTGTAATGACTCATTTAAGCGATTTAGTGTGCGTTAAAATTGTTACTTTAGCCTATGAGGGTTGCAGACAAGAAGATATTGCCCGGACACTGCGTATCCATCAATCGACTGTTTCTCGTGTAGTAAAGCGATACAATGAGACTGGAGAATACAAACGGCGGCCTGGTCAAGGACGAAAAAGATGTACGACGCCAAGAGATGACCAACATCAAAAATGAATTACTGGTCACAAGACGAGTTAATGTAAGTGTCAAAACAGTCATAAGAAGACTTAAAGAGGTTAGTTTAAATCCAAAACGGCCTGCCAGAGTTCCACGGCTTCTCCCACGGCACAAAACCAGACGGTTGCAATTTGCAAGAGCCCATGTTAACTGGAACGAACATCAATGGGGAAAAGTTCTTTTTATCGATGAAACAAGAATGCAATTATGGTCTGGGGAACGTTTTGCAGAATGAAATCTTGTACACAATGTTTTGGTGGCGGTTCCATTATGCTATGGGATATTATTAGTTGGGAGAGTCGTATGGAGCTTATTGAGGTGAATATAAGAATGAATGCTGACTGGTATATACGCAACATTCTTGAAGAGCATGTTTTTCCTTATGCTGGCTTCATTGAGTATTAACTTTGTGCTAATGCATGATAATACCCGTGCACATGCCACAGGAACAGTCATACAATATTTTGAGGCTGTTGGGGTTGAGGCTCTAGACTGGCCACCAATAAGTCCTGATGCAAATCCCATAGAACATGTATGGGGCATCCCAACCCGACATAAACGAGCAAGAAATCCAGCTCCTAACTCAATTACAGAACAGAGTCTATTAATCTAAAGGGAATATGACATCGTCGAGAATGGGGATAGCAAAAGTCCAAGACGTGAGGGTGTGAAAAGGGCGGCTTATGTTGGCGGCCCTGTCGGGTAACTCTTAAAGTTACTAGCATTCTCAGCTGTGGACAGAGTCGTGCCACAAGTCGAAGTTTTTATTTTGGGTTATTTTTACAGTTGCAAATATTTCTGTACAAAGTTGATATTTTATTGGTTTTGTCTGTTTTTACTATATTGTTTTTGGTAGTGTTTAGTGGTGTAGTTTTAATTAGTCCTTAGTGTGCAATAGACCAAAAAGTTGTGTTTCCCATTAGGATTCTGTCATTTGCTCGGAGCATGTTAAAAAAGACGATTTTCATATAATATGTCTTTCAGAAAAATTGCAAAGCATGTGATTATGAGATCCTGATCAAAAAGGAAAAAGGCGATCAATAAAAGAAGGTAAGGTGAAAAATATAATATTTCAATGCTGCTATTACTAACAAATATTTTTTTATTGTAGCAGTTCCATTCAGTTTGCATTATTACAGCTCGGATAACACAGACACGGTTTTTAAGTCCACCAGTGACTCTTCCCAACTCTGGATGTAGTTACACAGTTATTAGTAAGTAAATTGAAATTTTTGTGTGATTTTCATTATAGTAATTTGTTGTCAAGAAAGTAAATATGTCAATATTGAGTTGCTTATGCCTAGAACTGATCAACTTTAGGTATATGCATTAATGTACCTTCAGAATGTGTATTTAATATTTTTTTCCATTATTTTGTATTTTTATTAAGTTTGCGGTTAGTTATATTCTTTAATTGTATTTGAATTTTTTTGGATACTTATCTACCAATTACTTGGTATATTATATTAAAAAATACATGTATTGAAATATAATTTATATTTTTTAGATTTGCCTTTTACAAGTTAAAACTTAACTGAAACCTACCTTGCACTGAAGAAGTTTTTGTTTAGATTGTGTAGTATGAAGTGGACGGCGAGGAACTTGTAAGTAAGTTAAACTTTCGAGTACTAAATAAGAACATGAGATCTAATTCTTTGTTTTATCTTGCAAGGGCTGCCAACAGCTAAGAAATAAGAAGATCGCCTATTTACACAATGTGATTAGGACTTTTATTGTTTAATAATTTAGTGACTAATAATTAGAGCTAAGTTGAATTTGATTTATTGTTTGGTGTTGTTTGTCATTTGTTTACTTAATGATTGTTATATATAATGGTAAATGTGTTATAAATGGCTGCCTGTTAAAAGTTATGCTAAATAAATAAAAGAACGATTCTTCGTCTTAAATTTAAAAAAACATGCGAAGGTAAATTTAAACAAAATGGTCTTCTAGCTGTCGCTGCAGTTTAGAATAGGAATGTATATTGTTTTTCTGTAAAAACAGATCATTATTTAGGGGTAGCGAGTCTCAAGCTTTTTACATTACAAGAACATTAAACAATACCTTTCTGAGACACAGATTGACAATGTACGAAAATGGGGCATACTACAATTGCATTCGATTTTATAATATTTTACCCATTCGCATAAAATAAATGGCTACTGTAAAAAAATAAAAAATGTGTTTAAGGTGCTTTGTTTTTTATTTTGTTTTATGGCATTATTTCATTTTATGTATGTTTACATTTAATTTTGAAATAAAGATTTGTTTATCATTATTATTATTATCAATATAGACATAAACTAATAAGTAGGTTGTTTTTAAGGGAAACAACAAAAAACTAAATACTAAAACTATAAATGAAATTTTTGTGTTTGTATTAAGTAGCATTTTAATGTTTAAATGATTTTTATGTTTTAAAATATGAAATGTAGTATACAACAAAATATTGTTAAATAATACCACTAAGTACTGTGTTCTTTTCTTTCATATCATTTCAAAATGTAAAAATTTCAGTTGTATTTTATCTCATTGTTGCAATTGTTAATGTATTGTAGTGTTGTAGTTGTGAAACAAATAAAGTTTAGTTTTGTAGCAATAAACCTGTATTCACATTTTTTTACATAAAATAATCCATTTTATTCCCAAAGTGAAAAATCTTGTTATTATTCTGCAATATCAAGATGCTGTATGGTCCGTAAGAAAATAAATAACTAGTTTTTAATAGTAACATAATTAGTTTTACAAAAAAAATATATTAAGGGTTAATAGACAAGTTTATATATGTATGAAGTAATACAAAAACACCGTCATAAATTCCTAAAAAGAAAAGTTATTGTTCTATGGCTTCCAGTATTTGATCTGGAGTTGGATATTTTATAATCTTACAAAGATCTTTAAGATACCTTGTAAAAGCTCATTTCTGATCCTGCATTTACAGAAAAGCTTCCTTTCCTTGCCCACCGACGGGCTGAAGGGAATCTGTCTTTCTTTTATAGGTATTTCCACGGCTTTTGCTTAGAGGAGTTGGCCAGTATAATTCCTTCTCTGGCAGCTCCCAACAGAGCAACACGTAGTGCAACTTTTATGCATCTTTTTTCAGCTAGAGAGGCCCCGAACTTCCCGCTTTCTTCGTTCCCTCATCCCTATATAGAGTGTCAAGACTATGGAACCTGCTACCTGCAGAATTTAAGTCTCTTGTGAATAAACTCTCTCTTACCACACTTCAGACACCCACGGTGCGTTAATACTAGGCCTCAGCCTTCGCGGACTGTTTCAAGATAAAAAAATAATTAAAAACCCCAACTTCTTTACTGGCTCATAAAATTTTATAAACGTCGTAATATACATGGGTATTATTAAAGAAAAAAAGGTGTTAATAATTCAATATCGTGTGTTTAAAAATAGAGTAAGTACTCATAATTATAATAAATTAGCAATCGTCAGTATTTTCTACAACATTTTATTTTCTTTCTCATTTTAAAAATATTTAATGTAGTAGGTACCATTGAAAAGGTACGCCATCGTCGTGATGTCGCTTCAATTTTTAATTTCAATAATTGAATTACATTTATATTTTTGAAATATTTATATAAATTTTGTTCGTCGGAATAAAAGCAGTTTTTCGTTTTCACCTCAGTTCTACGCCACTGTCCGGCATAAAATCCAACA
This sequence comes from Listronotus oregonensis, assembly GCA_019359885.1. Classification (NCBI taxonomy): domain Eukaryota; kingdom Metazoa; phylum Arthropoda; class Insecta; order Coleoptera; family Curculionidae; genus Listronotus; species Listronotus oregonensis. Next base: position 300,671 of record JAHBCN010000076.1, read on the forward strand.
TGGCCGAAATGGGCCCTTCTTGACGTCACAGAAGAGTTTTTCAATATGGCGGATGTCATAACCCCCTTAAGATTAATAAACTCTGTTACAGAATTAATAATTGCTGCACAGGAGGAATGGAATCGAATTCCGCCAAAAACCATTTAAGAACTTTTGCGAAACTTGCCTAGAAGGATGCAGGCCATCACTAGAGCTGTGGGAGGAAATACTAAGTACTAAATTGTTATAATTTTGCCGTAAAAAATTGTTTTATTGTCGTGTGTGTGTCGTGTATTTTTATACAAAGTTGTTGTAGCTCTTCAATATGCAAGTTACTTAATAATTAATATACTTGGAATAGTCTAGAACAACTTATTTAGCAATAAAAAAATATATATTACCTAAAAAAAACTCAAAATAAAATATGCAATATTTTGTCTGTAAGTGTATTAAGGTAATAAAATTTCAATAATCGCCTCTGTAAGTGACATGCACTATAAAAGAAATTTTGGTCTATTCAATACTACAACTGATCCATATAAAGCCTATAACTAATTTATTTTTATTATGTAGCAATATTTTGAATTATTAGAGGACGCCGACGTGTAAAAGAAAGTGAACGTCCATTCTTGGACAATTCAATTTATTGAAAGTAATTATAAGATTAAAAGGTATTAACTCCGCGATTAAGCATTTAATTGCGTAGCTTTTTTATGCAAAATTGGATGTTTGTGTTTGGCATTACCACGCCAAAAAAGCTTACAACGGATATTAACTGTAATAAACGTTTGTCTATTTAGGAAAATTGAATATAAATCGCCTTTTAGAATCATTGACCTTAGATAAATATGATTAAAAAAGAAACACTTTTATAACGTATTTAATAAACAAAAGTTTTCTGTTTTGAAAAGAAAATGATTTTTGACAAAAAACGCCACCATAAATTTGGCAATGTTTTAGTTGGCTTTCGTTATTGAATTTGTTAAATCCTGTTCTAAAAATGATTTTTTGGTCATATTGACTTTTGTTTTTGTTAACAGTGTGCCCTAAAGTCCGACATAGGGGTTTTTTTTTTTAATAAAGATTTATTTGAAATTTGACTTTGGCATCAATTTCGCTTCGATCGAAATAAGAATTAACCAAAAAAATAATGGTCAGTGATTCGCATTATCTGTCAAATTTTTTTTTTTTCCAAAAAATTCAAAAGTGGGGTTATTTATCAAAATATAAAAAAAGTTATGGGAAAAAAGTTTTTCTAAATGTAATTTTTAGCCCATATGCAAAATTTCAGTTGTATAAGACAATTTTGATATTTTGTCCGTTTTTGAAATTGCACCACTGTTGCAAAATAAGACTCAAAGCAACCTACATAAAACTTTAGTTTTGACAATGCTTTATTCCAGACATGTTTTTTTTAAAGTAGCGTCATATGAAATGTTTGTTTTTCTACAAAACCCAAATAGGGCTATTGAAATTTGGTCACATGTGATGCAAAGTTTATTTATTTTTAACCCTGTATAAGGTAGCTTCAAAAAATAGCTATTTTTGAAAACGTAGTTTGTGTCTAAAAGTAATACACATTAATATTAGGAAGAGGTTTAATTAAAAAGAGTCAAATTTTTAAAAAAAAAAAAACTTATTATTATAATTAAACGCATGAAAAATTTCAACTTTTAATTATTAACAAACCATTTTTGGTATTTAAGTATTAAATAAAAAACAGTTTAAAACTTAAAATTTAAAATTACATTTCTGTGTGCCCACCATTGCGTTCAATACAAATAATTGTTCTTCTTGACACATCTTTAATGGAGTTTCTGATACTAAGGGGCCTTATTTCTGAAATGCAGTTTCGAATCACCGTTTCCAAATGATCAACACTACGGAAAGGTCTTTGTTTGTAAACTTTTTGTTTTAGGTAACCCCACAAGAAAAATCAATGGGGTTAAATCCGGAGACCTAGCCGGCCAGTACTTCTCCATATTATGTCCAATTACTTTGCCCCTAAATATTTCCAAGAGGCGTTCCTGAACCTGTCTTATTATGGATGGGAGCACCGTCACACTGGTACCACAAATTTTGCCTTATTTCAATAGGCATATTGTCCAAAATTTCAAGGATCTCTGTTAAGGAAGCGTAGGTACTTTTTCAGAATTTAAATTACCTCTAAAAAATAAGGACCAACAACTTGATCGTTTAAAACACGCACCATACATTTGTTTTAAAGGAATACTGGTCCCTGCATTCTATTATAAAATTTGGATTTTCTTGAGCCCACCATCTACAATTTTGAGAGCTTACAACGCCGTTTGAAGTGAAAGGGCCTCGCCCGGGCCAAAAACGTGAAAGGAAAGGACACATCTTCTTTTTTTCCCCCTGGTACCAAAAAGAGAATCCCAAACGTATGTCAAAATCTCGTTCCTTAAGAGTATTTATAAATTTAGGTTTATAAGGTTTAAATTTATTTTTAAGCAAAATCTTCCTTACGCTCTCTCTTGTACATCAGTTCTGCAAGAAACATGTCTAATACTAGTTTGGCCAGGGTTTCCCCAACATCTAGGCACAAAATTTAATTGGACTTCTTCATATGTTTTATAGGATTCGGATTTTTAAATGAATTTTCCACCGGGTCCAGTTGATTTAAATTTTGCCATAATCCACTTAAGTAGACTGTTTCACATTTTTGCCTGGATGCCTTTCATTAAAAATATTGGTTGCTACACGATGACTTGTGTTTTCACCAATATTAATACAATTTCAATTTTTTCCTGTAAAGTTAACATTTTTTTAAATTTAATATGCAGTATTAATTTAAAGTCACTATGATAAACAGAAAGCGATTTGTCTGTCATTATTAAAACAAAGCCTTGTTGATCTTTTTTTATCATTTGTTTTACGGCCAACTTGTTTTTGGGCATCAGGGTACGGTACAATACTAATTAATTTTTTGAATACTGCACTTGAATAATAAAATACTATTTTGACTTATTTCTTAACATAGCTTTATAACAAATTTTAATAAAGAGTTTTTAAATAAAATCGTTGAAACTATATAAAAACTTTAGTGAAGTTAAACAAAAATGTATTTTTCACTTAATGCAAACTTTACTGATGATACTGTGTACCTGTTTGTCTTAATTAAAATATGTATTACTTTTAGCCACAAACTACGTTTTAAAAAATAATTATTTTATGGAGTTACCTTATACAGGGTCAAAAACAAATAAACTTTGATCACATAGGACCAAATTTTAATAACCCTATTTGGATTTTGAGAACAGCAACATTTAATACGGCGCAACTTTAAAGAAAAGGTGTCTGGAATAAAGCATTCTCAAAAGTAAGAAGTTTTATATAGGTTGGTTAAGTCTTATTTTGCAACAGTGGTGAAATTTAAAAAAAGGGGGCAAAAAATCTAAATTGTCTTATAAGCCCAAATTTTGCATACGAGCTAAAAATTGCATTTGGAAAAATTTTTTCATGACTTTTTTTGATATTTTGAGAAATAACCCCATTTTTGAATTTTTTTGGAAAAAATTAAAATTTGACAGAAATGCGAATCACGTGATTATTATTTTTTTGGTTAATTTTCATCTCGATCGAAGCAGAAATTGATGCCAAAGTCAAATTTCAATACAGCTATTAATAAAAAAATCCCGTATGATGCGGACTTTACTGGTCACACTGTATAATATGATTTTTAATTTTTCACCATTGTGACCAATTACATTTTTTATATGAATTAATTTTATAATATGATAATATTTACTAATATACTGAGTTTCGGGCATGTCCGGATTGCGGATCAAATAGGCAGGTATAAACTTTTTCCCAATTTATATAGGGCCGGTTTCCAGACCAAAAATTTTTGGAATAAATTTAATTTGATTAAGCCATGGCAGAATTGCGGTCTAAACGGAAGAGTTTATTGTTTCTATTTTTAGTAATTAAAAGTTAACAAAATTTTAATAATTTTCAATATGGTATTTATCACGTCTGAAATATAATTGGGGAAAATAAAAAGCCGCTTTAACTAACCAGAACTAACCTTAACAAAATTTTGATAATTTATATAATTGGGGAGAATAAAAAGCCGCTTTAGGTTAAAGATATTTATTTTTATGGTAAACTCAAAAAATATTAATACATTTGATAAATGCAAAACTCGGCGAACTGAGGGCTTTTGAATTTGTCTAAATATTTTCAATATGGTATTTAATACGGTCCGCAATAATTCCATCGTGTTTGGGTCAAACCAGGTAATCATTTATAACATGAAATTATTTTTTTTTTTCATCTTGGACAGTCCACGAAGGCTGATGCCTAAGTACTAACGTACCGTGGGTGTCTTCAGTGTGGTGAGAGGGAGTTTGTTCACACAGGACTTAAATTTTTGGAGACGAAAAAACTTCTGCGGGCAGCAGGTTCCGCAGTATTGACACTCTAGGGATGAAGGAACGAAGAAAGCGGGAAGTTCGGGGCCTCTCTAACTGAACTGTAAAAGTATGCATAAAAGTTGCACCACGTGTTGCTCTGTTGGGAGCTGCCAGAGAAGGAATTATACTGGCCAACTCCTATGAGCAGAAGCCGTGAGAATACCTATAGAAGAGCGACAGATCCCCTACAGCTCGACGGTAGGCAAGAAGAGGAAGCCTTTCTGTGAGCGTTGGATCATTAATAAGACGAACGGCTCTTCTTTGAAAGGAGCCCAGAATGCTAAGTGTTGTAGGGGACGCCATTCCCCAGACATAAGAACAATATTCTAAAGAGGGTCTGATTTGGGATACATACAGAGTGTACAGATTGAAAGAAGAGAAATATTTTCTGGCTCGGAAGAGAAATCCAATCTTTTTTGAAGCTGCCGAAGCTATGGAAAAACGACTCTTTGTTCTGCAGAACTTGGCCGCTCATATGTAAGGGATGGGCATTTGCAGACTTTTTTCGTGACATCGAACATGACTGTGTTTTCGAGGCATTAAACTGAACAAGATTTTTGACGCCTCAATCCAAGATAAGTTTGAGGTCTTGTGAAAGAGATATCTGCATTGACCTGCGCTTGTATTCGAAATCGGGATTACACGGTGGCTTAAGAAATTGAATACTAGAGTAGAGGGTACTATCGTCAGCAAAACTATGAATGGGATTGATTGTGGAAGAGAGAAGATCCTTAATGTGTAGAAGAAACAGCGTGGGTGCCAGCACTGAGCCCTGGGGCACCCCAGCATTAATTTGGTAGTAACTGGAGGAATGACCATCTACACTAACTGATATACGTCGATTAGAAAGGAAATCTTAGGTGGAAGACCGTAAGAAGGAAGTTTGTTAAGAAGCCCATCATGCCAGACCTGATCGAAAGCTTTGGATATGTCAAGAGCAACGATCTGGGATTCACCAAGAAACTCAAGGGACTTGTTCCAGTTGTGTGAGACAAAGGAAAGAAGATCAGCTGTGGATCTACTGTGACGGAATCCATATTGTCTATCATGTAAGATCTTATGTTTTTCCGGATACTTTAAGATTTGGGAATTAATGAATTTTTCCATTACTTTGCAAACAACTGAAAAAAGAGATATGTGTCTATAGTTGGATGGGAGACTTTTGGATCCTTTTTTGGAGACAGGTTGCACACGTGCAGCTTTCCAACTCTCCGGGAAAATGCCCGTGTAGTAAGAGATTCGAAAGAGGCGAGTTAAAGTGGGTGCAAGCTCGGGAGCACTTTTTTTTAAGACGATTGCTGGTATGCCATCTAGCCCAGACGATTTTTTAGTATTAAGAGAAAAAAGAATACGTTTGATCTGTTTGACTTTAAAAATTATATCGGACATTTTATGAGAAACAGGGACAACTGTTGGAAGGGGAAGATTAATAGGAGGATCAAGCGTAGAAAAAAAAAGAAAATTTAATTACAGGCAAACCCTCATTTTTGGTCCGCAAACCGGCTATTATTTTTACCTACCTGATGATTTGGTCCGCAAACGGCCTGTCCCCCAGCAACCAGTAGCGGATTTACATAAGGGGCTAATGCCCAGAGCGGCAAATTTTCTGGGGCGGCGAAGTTGCCTTAAAAAGTGTGTTGAAATATTATGATAAATAAAATAACTTTTTTCATTATTAACATTATGTTATATTTAATATAAACGTTACAATTTTATCAACAAAAAAGTTCTAGTGTTTTAAATTTTATAAATTAACACCTGGAAAATTCTCGGGTCTGGAGACACAGTAGTGTCTCGCACCAAGTGCGCGTTTAACATATGAGGCGTGAGATTACGTGTCTCTAGTCTCCTATCATATGTCATCATAACCTCAGCATATATATATATATATATATATATATATATATATATATATATATATATATATATATATATGCCCTCATATTTATCATAATTACAGATTCAGTGATGCTTGACAAGCATTTCTATAATTTTCTTTGTCACTTTTATGCATATTATACTAAAAATTATTTTGTTTTATTATTGCATTGATGTTTTTTGGGCTAAAAAATTTTCGCTTGCGCCTGTTTTTGATTCCACGAGATTTTATTTTAAGCAAAAACATAATTAGTAAAACTATTGATCCCTGCAACTTCCTGCTAATTTCAAATTTACAAATAAATTTCACGGGAATTTTTCTAGTGACATAAGAAAGCAAAATATTAATATAATAATTTTTGGTCAGTCTTGGGGGAGCGTCCGATGCTTTTAATTTTTACGGGAACATTTCTAATGATACAAAAAGCCTTCTGAGTATTTTTGAAAAGTCTAAAGTGGTCCAAATATAAAAAATCCAAAAATATCGATATAATGATCCGGGGTGAGTCTTGGAGGGGTGTCTAAAGCTTTTAATTTTTACAAGGAACTTCTTGAATGTACAAAAAGAACCTTGAATTAAAAAATTTTGAAAGATGTGAAGTGGTTCAAATGTAATAAAAAACACTTTTTTCAAAAATGTTTGACAACGAACAAATCAACTAATTGACATGTTTGAGGGCGATCGACGCGTTTTTTTTTGAGGTTAAGAGCTAACTAGTTTTGAGATCGGTCAGTACAACCGTTTAAAAATTGTAAAAAAAATGATTTTTTTTTGACATTTTTCAAAATCTACCGGTCGGAATTATTTTGAATAGTATAGAAAATCTAAGTTGGGTAGAGCCCTTTTCAATACAAATGCCTAAAGAGACGTTATTTAGTAGGCTTACATTGAGGCACGAGTCTAAGGCAGCTCGTGTACTGGAAGCGAAAACAAGCGGCTACGAGCTACTACGGCTATGTGCGGCAGATCCTAACTATTGCTTTTCAATAGTACCCTCGTTCATTGCAAGCAACTTTGAGAGGGCGGCTACGAGCGTAAACTTACTTGCGCGGCAGATCCTCTCAGGATAGGATTTTCGCTCGTAGCCGCGCGATTATTTTATATTTAATCTGCGAAGATCTGTCAGCTAGGTTGCTTTGGTTATTTTTTTATATAGTTTTGACATTTTGTTGCGAGTGTAAAAATGGAAGAGACCGACAAACTTATTATCGCGGTCCATTCGTATTCCCCTCTCGTCTTTTTTGGACTCTTTGGCGCCTTATTTATAAGGAATTTCTAAGAAAAATGCATCTTCTGCATCCATTTTTAATTGCAATAATAAACACAAAACGAAAGAAATACAATGAAAGCAAACTTGTATACCCTGCTTTGCTACTTTTTCGCAACAAAAGTTGTTCTTTTTGTCAAAAGTAGACATCTCTATATATAATTCTGCCTTTTTTGACAAGAAATGCATTGAAATAAAAATAAGTAAAACATTTATAGGTAATGCAAAATACTTATTCTCTTAAAGATAGGTATTTGTTTAGTTATGTATTTTTATGCTCTTAAATCTGTTTTCTGTACAAAAATGTACACGTTCTAGGCATCAGGAATAATTATCCTTGTGCTTATTCACATTAAATTAATTTTGTGGGCGAATATTTAAATTGTTTAATGACGTAATTTTATTTTTATTTGGTGGTCCTATCTAAAGTAATATTATAAATTGCAAAAGTGCAGTCTTGGCAGTGGTGTGCACCTGACGAAAATCTAGCAAAGTTTAATAAACCAAAACTATATAAGCTGTATAGGCTGCCATTACTAAAAGATGATATAACGACGACCTCTGGTTTTCTTTCATTAATTTGTATATCTAACTGTGGATTATATCCTTCACATCGTCGCTCTCTTACTATTGCTTTACCATTATGCATATTTAAAGAAAAGCGAGACTCATCGCTAAAGATAACCTGGTTCCATTTCTGATCCCAGAAAAGTCTGTTTCTGCACTATAGCAGTCGGTTTCGTCGATGCTTAGGAGTTAATTGCAACATCCAATGGAAACGGTAAGGAAATGCACATAACTTTGTATTCGGCAATACTTTGTATAAAATCTAACTGCCGTTTCGTTTTCTGGAAACACAATCTTCTAAGTTAAACTACAGTGATCTCCAAAAGTCAGGAATCTTACGGCCGAGTGATGATCGCGTTGTTAAATTTAGCAATGGACTTAGCAGTTTAGAATTTTTAACAAAACGTCATTGTCAGTGTTATTCAATGATGGTGGGCAACCTGTCCAAATCTGACATTTTGTTAAACATTTTAAACCGTTGTCAACTTAGCAAATTGTTAAAAGTTAACAACGGTTTAGAATGTTTAACAAAATGTCAGATTTTGACAGGTTGCATACTAAAATCATTGAATAACAATGACAATGACGTTTTGTTAAACATTCTAAACTGCTAAGTCCATTGCTAAATTTAACAACGCGATCATCACTTGGCCGTTAGTCGGCGATCTTTCACTCTGTTCACCCCCTACGACGTCCGGTGCTCCTAGCTCTGTCCGCGTCATTCTTGAATCCATAGCAGATAACGTCCTAACATGGTAGCTAAAGATAGGTTTGAATAATTGGCAACACATACGACTTCTTTAATTAACTTTTTATATGTTAGACCACAAATCTAAGCAAAAGTGTTCGTAAAATTTTAATTGGGTGAGATTTAATCAGTCACCAAATTATTTACTTTTTATAAGTTGATATGTTCTTCGAATTATAAAGCCCAGTTACTTAAAAACAATTTAAAATCACCCAAGAAAAGGAAATTAATGACCTAATGACCAAACAATAAAATTACATTAACGAAACTGACCAGAATTAACCGAATTAAGTGATGCTATTATTTTGGTGACAGGAAATATAATTTATCTGGTTAGTAGGTAACAGATCTACTATTTTGGGAAGAAAGTTGTTATTTCGATTACGAAAATAATTTCTTCAGCATGATTTACGGTGATTATTTATTTATTCAGAATACAAACTGTTATAAATTTGAGTACATAGATTTGAGAACAAATAAGTTAGTTTGGCATAAAAATAAACTTTGAGATTTGATATAATAATACGAGAATTTCTTTTAGGGAAAAACGCTTATTATGGTGATTAAGGAAATATTTTATTTTAATTAGACAGGTCCAAAAACAATGTAAAAAACCAGCAAAATAAGCAGTAAATAAGGCTAAAAATTTTATCCTTTTTTACTGAGCTAAAAATAAATACGTTTGAAAAAGTTAATTGAAATAAAATAAAAATATATACTAACTGTTTACCTTTCTTTTCACTTAGTATACTATTTAGTGAAAAAAACATCAGTAGTGAGAATGTAGAGAGTACATGAGGGGTCATCTTTGGAAGCTACGGAATTGAATCAGGATCACTAAACTTGTGAGGACCGGATTTAGGACGAATGCTGTATTTGACGCATAGCATCGGACTGAACACGAGACTGATACCTTACAGCCTCTTCAGGGTCAGCAACCCTGTAGAGTGTGAGTATAGTATAGTCAATCTATTTTGAATTGCATCACCATAAAAAAGAAATGTGGACAAACAGTCAGCGGTTTCTTTGTGAATCATGGGCGGCGCGGCGAGATATATATTTAAAAATGTTTTATGCTAAATTAATAATTTAAACCTAAAGAAACTATTTATTGAGTTTTTATCATCTTAAGCTTTTTTTTAATACACATGCTGATGTGCTACTCATATTTTTTTATTACAATGCTTTTATCAAATTAAGTAACTTTTTCTGTTGTCTGGGAAATTCACATTTCGACCACTTTACTACGTTAAAAAGTTTTTATATTCTTAAAATCTAGTTTTAAGTATGTACTTACCATGATTGTCACAGAATTCAGAGCATCAGAAAAGGTTTGGTTGCACCAGAAAAGAGTTTTATCGAAGTTCTTTTAAGTTCTATTTTATATTTACACAAAAAAAATATAAAAAACAAAGAACCATTTACACTATGGGGAACCGTCACATCAGAACTGGAATGACAGTGGCTTGAATAATAATAGGAGTGACTTTAGGCAAAATGGGATATTGATCTTCAGTTTTGATGACAGGTGTGACACTATTCTTCCATTCGTCCCTGCTAATTTCACAGACTATTTTTCGAATGAGATCGAGTACCGCCCCACTGGATGTTGGCGACCTGTTAAGCTGGTTTAATCGTTTTTTTAGAATAGCCCAAATCAATTCTATAGGATTAAAATGCAATAGTATGGAGGTAGCCGTATAAGTGTATGACCTTTTAGCGCATAGTTCTATCTATGATATATTTATTTTTAAAATTACACCCTTTTATTGTTTTAAGTAACTCTCGCTTTACAGGAATTTTTTCAGAAATTGCAATGCCTTTACTTCTCATAAATAATAAAATGTCATCTTTTTTGGTGCTGGTGTTTGGTGTTTTATTTAAAATACGGAAGTGATATGACGCATACACCATGACAATAACCGAATTTGGCTGAAGATTTGGTAAAAGCTGTTCTTTGAACCATTTCTCGAACAAATCTGCTGTCATATCCTCGTGATAGTCCGCTGAAGACTAAGCAATGTTCTTTGCTGAGAGCAGCAGCGCATTTGGTACAAAGCCATTTTCATTCCCTGCATGCAAAATGATAATTCTCTTTCCTCTTGAGCAAGGCGCATTTAAACAACAATTTTTTGAGTCATCTACCAATCCACTGCGAACAACATCGTGCGCATCAAATCATGTCTCGTCTAAGTAGACTATAGGTTTGTTTAGTTCACGGAATTCTTTTATTTTTCGAAGATAATCTCCACGCAATTGAACTATTCGCGGAGATTCCATTATTACCATTCTGTTATCTAGTTTTTTGTGTTTAAAACCACAACTTATTAAAACATTACGTAGTGTTTCTAGACACTTGTAGTTATAACTTGAATACTCTTTAATTTTTCCTGAATCATTTGTAATGTTGGAACGGTAGGTATTCTGTTCGTAAAAACCATAAACAATCCACCGAATAACATCTCTGTCGCCATCTTCAATTTTCGTAAGTTTTCCTTTGGTTCGTTTTCGTTTCACTTCATGATCAATTACATCCCCTTCCTTAATCACACGAAAAATTGTAGCATGTGACAATTTAGTCAGTTTACAAATTCTTTTAATAATGTCCCTATTAGAGTTTTCTAAATTTTCCCCCTTTAAACATTCATAAATATTCAAAACAAGTCTTTGGCATTGAACATGTAAATCTTTGTTTTTAAATTCGGGATATTTATATTTAACACTTCCTGTAGCTCCTTCGTTAGTTTCGAAAGGTCTCCAAAAGGCCATCTTAATATCTTAATTTTAATAGTTAAAATTTAGGCACGAAAGTAAAGTTTTAAAAGTAGTAAGGGTCCCACCTGGAAGGATCCCGTAGGGCTTACAGGCCCTCCGAACTCCCCCTAGGCTTGCCAACCACCCCCTCGCTCTCCTTTTGGCTGAGCAAGTCCTCACTACGTGTTTGCCATGTTGGCTATCAGGTTGTTGGGGTTTTGAAGTTTTTGGCTTAGGCCTGGAGTCTGGCTTAGCGGAGTGGGGTTTAAGAAGTGATGAGAAGCTGGGGCCCTTGCCCCAGTGACTCGGGACAATCCAGAAATCGGATTTTTAAGTGGCTAGGCCGAGAGCCAGGGGTGGGTGGTACCCGGGTCCTTCCGAGGTACCGGGTACCATCCTAAGAAGTACTTAGTCCAAAATTTGAATTTTTGGTCTTTTGTGGGGCCTTTGGAGAGCTGGATCATACCCAGATGGTCCTCGGATCAGAGGGTTTGGATGGTTTTCAGCTATGAGGTAGAGTTTTTGGCTCTTTCTTTGATAAAAGAATCAAAGGGTGTGAGTTCGAATTCTCTTTGAATTTGCATGTTGCGTACAAACCAGGGGGACGTTGGCCGCATTTCTGTACATGCGGTTTAGAAAAGAGGTGAGTCTTGAGATGTATGACTTTGCCGCGTAGCCCCAGGCTACGGAGG